>JFBX01000132.1:331979-343401 GCA_001563135.1 Colletotrichum simmondsii | reverse complement strand
CCCCCCCCCCCCCCTCCTTGCGAGAAACGTGGAAATTTCATGCTATGACAGTTGCCAAAGCGGATTTTCTAGCCAACATGACAGTCTTCATATGAGGATACGAAATCCCACTTGCCACTCGAGTTCAAGTGATTCTGTTCGATGATCGTTACGTCATTTCCATTCGTGTAATTTAACCACTTATTTTTCTCCAGGATGTGGATGAATAAGTCTGTATTGCTGAGACGATGCCATCACCAACCTTCTGAATGCGCATCCTCTATGTGCACTAGTCACACTGATCGCGAAGGAACATGCCTACGTCCTAAGATCCTACGACTTCTTTCTAATACAAATTCCCCGGGCTGTACCGTTGATCTACGTTTGGCGAATGACGATGCCTACAACTGGCGAGTGCCGCGCAAATCACACGCAACAAAGGTTCTCTTTTGCCAAGGAGACAGGGACAACGAGATGCAGTCGCTCTGATGGCACATGTAGAGTCCTATGGGAGCCGGCGATGCAAAAATTGAATTTAAAATATGCTGTTCCAAGCAGGTACCCTATTTTCGATGAGGTTCGCACCCAGAGACGGACCAGAATGATACCTGAGAGGCGGCGAGACAGGTCGACTGGTATCGGCCATGGCCTTGTATCCGAGATGACTAAAGGAGAGCAACAGACGAGGCGAGCAGCGATCTCCTAGTAATGGTATTTGGTGGTATGTCAAATTTCGGGCAGCTACCGCCTTGATCATTATCTGGGACGACGCAGGTCGGCGTCATCCGTAGAAGACATCAAGCGCCAAGGGGATAGAGAGCTCCGAGGCTGAAGTAGACGTGGAAGATATGAGTAACCGGTTCAGACTAGCGTCATTGGCTGGAATTCTGATTCGAAGATGCTTCCAGATAAGATGTTGCAGGACGACTTTGGTCAATAAATGCCTTCAACTCCGCCTTCGTGTGCCGGCAGAAGATAAACCGGCTTTTCTCCTGATATACTGGTAGAAACTATTCTTAAATATGTCTCCTGAACGTTGCTAAGTATTGACATCTGTTTCACTTGCCTTTTAATAGGCGTTATTGGCGTCAATCACATTAGTAGCGGAAATTCGTGTGGTCTTGGAGAGTTCCATTAAGTACTATATTCTTATGTCTGACGCTTCCTACTTACTTTTGTATCGTTTCGAGAATCAAAGCAATCGTCGTCTAACTAATGTGCCCTTGAAATCATCTTAACTACATCAGGTCAAAGATCAATGAACTGTGTGACAGATCATTGCTGGTGCGCAACTGCCCTTTCACTCTTCTCCTGCACCTCTGTCTTGTAGCCCTTGAACTTCCGTGCTGGGACTTGCTTGATGAACATCTCATCGAGCTCCTCGTAAGACCGCCCAGCAACCTCGGGTTGGTAGAACCAGAGATAGACAGTGGACAGAACGGAAAGGCCGCCGAAGATGAAGGCCACCTTGGCACCGAGATTGGCTTGGTCGGGGTTGAAAAGGAAGGGGATGACAAAGGCCCACATGGTCTGGAAGGAGGGATTAGTTTCCATATCAACCATATCAAGAATGACATCTGGTGGCAGGTTTCGACTTACGAAGAGACTGTTTTGCAAAGCCAAAGCCATGGAGGCAGTCTTGGCACGGAGACGAGAAGTTGCAACCTCGGTCAAGAGAGAGTAGGCCGTGGCTCCAATGGTGACGTTGTAGATATAGCAGTACACCAGCAGCAGTGCGACGGTTCCCTTGACGGCACCGGGTGTGGCAGCCACCGCAAGACCACCAGTAATCATGAGAAGGACCGTCAGGATGCACATTCCCCAGAGAGTGAGGCCGCGGCGACCAACTCGATCAATAAGGAACCATGCGGTGACGTTACCGAGCATGGACATGACCTGCTGCACGATAGCCAGCGTAAAGCTCTCTTTTGTGCTATATCCGGCCAGCTGCTGGTAGTAGGTAGAGTACGCTGCAACGAAGAAGACACCTAAACAGAGTCAGTAAAGGGCAGAACTGTGAAGGGACACGAATAACGTACCGCACAGAGCCTGAATGCTCAAAGGTGCGACGGAGATGATGGTACGGCGAAGGTTGGACTTGCGGAAGCACTCAGCAAAGCTGGCGCCGTCGGTCTCCTTGCGTACCTCAGCGAGGGTGAGAGTGATAACAGATAGGCGCTTCTCGACCTGGACCGCATCGTAGCCAAGACGGCTCAGGGACTTGGCAGCCTTCTGCATCTTGCCCTTGCTAACCAACCACCACGGTGACTCGGGCATGAAAAACAACAAGAGGGCACCAATGCCGCTGATGCCGTATTGAGACACAAAGATTGTGCGATAAGCCCAGCGGTCGGTTCTAGTTCCAGTCTCGTTGACAACTAGACTGACAATGAATGGACCAATTGTGAAGGCGATAGCCGCAGCGGCGGTCAAGATACCGCGGAGAGCCAGGGGCGCGATCTCGCCAATGTACGTCATGCTGACTGTGATGAAAGCGCCAATGGGAAATCCGGCAATAAACTTGCCCGCGAAGAAGATCTCGTTGGTGGTGCTTACTGTCTCGCAAGTGATGCCTGCAAAGATGAAGGCGTAGCTGATGAAGTAGGTCCACTTGCGGCCGATACGGTCGGCCACCCAGCCAGCACCGAGGGATCCAACGACGGCACTGTGATAGAGAGTAACGTTAGCTCATGACGGGAAGCTATAGGAACAGTGCACATACGATGCGACAGGGGCTCCGCTGTAGGCAGATTGCCACTTTGCGGGGAGAACATAGTTGCCATTGAATTCGGAACCGAAATCCTTGCGGAACTGGGGGATTCCAATCACTGTTCCTCCAGCCTGGTTGTCAAAGCTGGTGAGGATGAGGACGTATATGGCGTAAATGCACCACACAAACGCCCACGGCTGGTTCTTGATGGCTTGTAAAACAGTCTCGTGGTGATCTTCTGCCGTCGCGGCGTGGCCAATCTCCTCCACGTGCTCGCCCTTGGCCGCGGCGATGTCGTCCTTGTCGACGATGGACGTCGGGTGCGCCTCAAGGTGTTTGTCGTCCATGGTCGCCGTTCCTGTCAACTCTGGGTGAGGAAATGGAAGTATCGAAGATGTTTGAAAACGTCGGGCCGAACAACTTAAAGTTGAGAGAAAATCTGGGGAAGCACCGACGATCTGGGGAAGTTGAGGAGTTCGAGACTGGCGAACTAGGGCAAAGTGCAACCAAGCCGGGAATGTCCCCGGTTCTTATTGTCCAGAGCTTTTCAAAAGCCTTTCAGATGGAGGCAGTTATAGGCACTTCTTCGGATCAACGTCGTCTCAATGATCAGCCGAAAATAACCCATAGTCTATAGCACAAGCCCCCTTTCTCCCTGGTGGCATTCCTCGACAGGTTCGAGGTCAGGCGTGATGGTCCCGAAGGTAGGCCCGCCTCCTCACCCAACCATTTGGTTAACTTTTGCGGGGGAGGGGCCGGGCTGTCTGCATGGTGGGAGCCATGGGAGTGCGTTTCACTGATGGTTCGGCCATGTTGCCGGCAAGTGTTGACCAAGGGAGGTTGTCAATAGTGCGGTGCGGTAGATAGCCTCTCGAGTCAGTCTATGTCCCGAAGAATAACCTGTGGGCTTTGGTTGGTTGTGGCTGAATGGCTGCTAACCCGAACAGTGAAAGTCAGACTGAGCCATGAGATGACTTGGACTTGGTGCCGATGCCAGTCGTCCACGCCAGTGGTGGTCAGGTTCTGGACACGGACTCTGGCCTGGGCCAAAGGTGTCAATGACCCGCCGTTTCGGTAGCGTAGTCTGGGGACCCCACAGACACGGCTATACCCCGGCTCGTGCTTGAAAAAAATGCAGATGAAAGATGCGGGGGGTTGACCTGAGCATCATCATGATCACAGTTTGCTGCGAGTCTCTGGGGACCTAGGTGGTTGTTGTTGTTGTTGTCGTCGTGATGGAAGTTGTGCTTGGATATGCTCTTTGTTTCTTGAGACGACCGATAACTACCGATTTCCAGCACCCAGTACGACGTGCTCTTGTGTTTAGCAAATCGAGAGAGCAGGCGTCTTGTGAACTTGTGGCAGCTCGGCATTTGCGTCGAGGAGCCTCTTCTAGCTTGGGGCCGTTCCTCGGTCTAATGGTGCCGCCAAGGAGGCAAAGGCTCTCGCAAAACCTGAACAAGGACCTTACGAGACGAAGACTATGCTAGTCCGCCCGCAGCTCATCCGTAGTTCTGCCGTTGTTGAACCATCTTCTTGCGTCCAGCTGACCTGGGCCATTGGAGTTCCAGACGCTTGTCGATTCAGCTTGTCATGAATCCTGACTCTTCCTCGGTATATCCCCGCACCGGCCCCAGAAATCGTCTCCACGCCGACATCGCCATGGGTCTGAAAAGTCCCGATTGAGCAATCAGAAGCGTCAGCCACATTCCCCTCATCTCGAGCTTCGGTGCTTTCGATTGCCCTTCTCGGGTGGTTGTCACACCGAAGCGTTTATGGATTCTATTTGGGATCGTGGCGTCTTCAAAAGCATTTCCAACGACCTGGACCTAAACCCATGTTCTGCTGGCAACCACAGACGAAACACAAATCTCAAGTTCATTTTCAGCCCCCAATCACGCGCCTTGTCCGTCCGAGTGCTACAATAGTCTCTACTCCCTAGTCGACTCTAAGCCGTTCGCCCACCATGGCAGATGCTCCCGAGGACATGGTCGAGAGCGTGCTTCCGACGCGCTGGAACCGAGACTTTGAAAAGATTGCCAATGACCTGTGCCCGCAGCTACAGCGATGGACACGAACACCTCAACGCGTCATCACATTCGACAAAGACGAGGGCCAATACTTTGGTGTCCGTGCCGTGCCTGCGGAATATCCCATTGACAAGTTGCCGTCCAAGACTTTGGGGAAAGGAGATGGCTTCATTCTCGACTTTGGTATTCACATGGTGGGATATCTCTCAATGAGACTAGAGTCCCGGGGCTCGCACATGGACGCTCCGTGCAGGTTGCGCCTCACATTCGGCGAATCTCCTTTGGACGTGACTCTCGGCATGGAAAATGTAAAGACATGGATCAGCACTAGCTGGCTTCCGGACGAAATCATCAATATCGACATGTGCCCTGAGGAGGTCTCTCTATCTCGACGATACTCGTTCCGCTTCCTTCGAGTTGAAGTCATCGACACCTCGCCCAAATACAAGGTTACATTTTCCGACGTCAAATGTCAATGTGTTAGCGCCATCAGCCAGAACCACTCCCTGGAGGCTCCGCAGTTCAACGATTCTCTCCTCCAGCAGATTGACCACGTTAGCATATCGACACTGAGAGATTGCATGCAAACCGTCTTTGAGGACGGACCTCGAAGAGATCGTCGGCTCTGGAGCGGAGACCTTCGGCTTCAAGCACTTGCGAACTACAGCACCTTCCGGGACTTCAACCTCGTCAAGCGCTGCATCTTCCAATTTGCTGCCGTGGTGCGTGAAGATGACTCTGTGCCAGCTTGCATCTTTGAACAGCCTCAGCTCACGCCTTCGACCGACTACATTGTAGACTACGACGCGCTATTCGCCGCCATTACGTATGACTACGTGGTGGCATCGGGCGACAAAGCTGCGGGTCACAGCCTTTGGCCCACCGTCCTCGGCTGCGTGAAGCGGGCTCTCACGCATCTTGATGCTAACACTCACGCGTTTGATGAGTCCAAGGGTGAAGGATGGAAGTTCCTTGACTGGCAGCCTGGGCTGGAACACAGCGCAGGACTGCACGGGGTTCTGCTGTATTGTCTGAAAGCAGCTAACTCCTTGGCCACGGTTCTCGGCAAGGAGGCCCCTTTTGTGGACCTCGTGGCCCAAATGACCGAAGCAGCGAAGGTTTTCCTTTCTCCAGACAATGTTTTCGTGTCTGGCCCCAAGGGACAGGTCAGCTTTGCGTCGGCGTCTTGGCTTGTTCTTGCAGAGGCATATCCTCAGGAAACCGCCAAGGCTGCCCTGATCAACACACTTGCACACCCCGATGCTCTCAAGCCCCTGACTCCTTACCTTTGGCACCATGTGTGCGATGCCCTCGCCACCGTGGGCTTATTCGATAAGTGTGTGGAGATCATGACCAGCTACTGGGGAGGTATGGTCCGCGCCGGTGCAGACACTTTTTGGGAATGCTACAACCCCGAAGACCCTCGGGCGAGTCCCTACGGAGATGCTCGAAACAACAGTTTCTGTCACGCTTGGAGCTGTACTCCGACGTACCTACTAAGGGGGAAGCTGAGAGAGTTCGTCGGCGTCAACGAAACCAAATCTGTCACCATGGGTCACTTGGACGAATATTGGATCAGGTCACAGGTCGGGAGTCAATAAGACAGCAGTTAGTCGGTGATTAGAGTAATTTGAGTCAAGTGATAGACGCCAGAGAAAATTGATAATCATTTCCCGAATGATATGTGCAGCTTGGCTTTTCCAATTAAGTAAGTATGTACAGGAAAATGAGATCGGCTCGTTTCTTGTCGAGCCGGGTCCTGGTTGCTTCATGTTCATGGCCTTCTCGCGCTTAAGCGGCGCCAGCAAGAGCACTGGCGGGCTTGGCACCAGGGTAGAAGGTTGTGGGGATGGCGGGAATGTCGATGGACTTTGTGATGCCGAGTCCGGCGGTGACGAGGCCGGGCATGGTGGCAGCGGAGTAGCTGGTGACGGTCTTGGTTGTAGCAGTGCTGGTGTAGGTTCCAGAGCCTGTGCGCATGCAGTGACCGGTGCCGAAGGCGTTGTTGCACTTGTCGACAATGGACGAGCCAGACTCGGTCCAGATGTTGATGCCGGACACGTCAATGTTCTCGCAAGGGACGGCGGCAGCGCAGAGGGCGACCACGGGACCACGAGCGGCACCGTTGGCGGCAGTGCCCTTCCAGTTGGAGAAGGTCAGGTTCTTGTACTCGACACCGTTGCCAGCGACCTTGCTCTGGCCGGTCCAGGCAGAGTCGATCTTGAGGGAGTAGGCGTTGCCGTGGCCGATGAAGTTCTCGAACTTGGCGTTCTGGAAGGCACCATCACCACCGTTGTTCTTGATCATGAGCATCTGGTTGGAGTTGGAGGTGTAGACGTTGCGGTAGTGGATGTCGGAGATGGCTATAAACAACTCTTGTTAGTGATTGCATCGCAATGGAGAGATTTTCTCTCGGAGCCTAAACGTACCAGTGTCGACGCCCAATGAGCCGATACCGCAGCCACCGGACCAGTTGCAAAAGACGTTCTCGACGAGAATGTTGCTAGACTTGTTCTTGACAGTGACGCACTCGTCCTTGTTGGTGACGGCGACGTCGTGAACGTGCACGTTCTTGGCAGCCATCAAGTTGAAGCCATCAAGACCGCCCTGGTTGCCACCACGGACAATCATGTTGTAGACCTCTCCGTTGGTGACGGTGTCCATGACAAAGTGGAAAGCCGGAGAGTCGACGAGAGCAATGTCGTGAACGCTGAAGTCGGTAACAGAGACGAATCTCAGGAGACGAGGTCCGTAGACACCGCTGCCCTCTGTCATATCGTCAGTATTGTGTGGTGACGATTGGTATGGAGTGGAAATGTCTTACGCTTGTGGAATTCATAGCCGTAGCCCTGCATGGCACCCTTGGAGTTGCCGCTGTAGAACTCGACATCGGTTGACTTCTGGACGATGATCATGTGGCCGCCAGCAGTTCCAGTGCGGTAGATGGTACCCTCGAGGTTGATGGAAACACCAGTTCCGCCGGAGAGAGTCTGCCAAGTACCGAGACCCCATTCACCGGCGGGGATGAGGATCTCACCTCCGGTCTTGCAGGCGTCCCAAGCGGACTTGAGGGCCGCGCCGATGTCACCGGTGGCACCGGTCTTGGCGCCGTAGCTGGTGATGTTACATGTCTTCTTGGCGGCCTTGGTAGCGGCCTTGGTGGTAGGTCCAACGGTGCCAGACAGCTGAGCGTTGGCCAGTTCCGGGATAAGAGCGCCCAGCGCAAGGAGTGAAAAGGAAGCGAACTTCATGTTTGTAGATTTTGAAAACGAGTGAATACCGACAGAAATGTCGAGAACTGGAAGAGCAAACAAGAAAATGAGAGGCACCGGAATGGGAAGACGGAATGAACAGGGAAAACAACCAGTCTGTATCTCTTTGAGAAAAAGGGCCCTGATGAGATGATAAAAGGAATCTCTTCCTCCGATCTCCCCTAACCTCCTCCACCAATGGGCCCAGCAGCCTTACCTCGAATCCTCGACTCCTGTGGTCGATTCGCCATTTGCAGTGCCTACGCCGCTTCCGCCAGCGACCCCACGATCCGTCCCATTGTTTGTGGGAAATTGAACGGAACAGGTGCTCTGGACAGTGGCTGTTTGACGAATCACGAAAATCGAACCCTCTGCACCCGGGATTCTGACGCCGTGTTAATTAATTAAAAGAACAACACAGACAGTGGGCTCAAGAGCGAGCTCGCTTCGCTCAAATGCCGTCCCGAATGGGTATTAGAGGTGTGAAATAGAGTACTTGGTGGCGCTATCGGGGCCTGGCCGCCAGACCATTCTCTTCACCCCCGGTAGTTTTGTCAGGGGTACTGCTTGTCGGACTGCTTTACCTCAGCATCCCTACTATGCAAAAACCCAAGGTCAAATCTTCTCGACGAACCAGGGCCATCAGGGGGCGACCTGGAGCGACGCTGGGGTGAGCTTTGGTGAAACAAAAGGAAACGGCACAGATGAGCCGCGTCATGGTTGCAGTTCGTCCCGTCGTGGTCAAAACCTCAAAGTATATTCCATCTGTCTGGCACACGCTGCCCACGGCAAGGGCCACAGACTGATTAAAAAGAGATGACCCAGCCGCATCTTCTGCCCAACAAGTTAAGGAACTGTCTCAACCATCATCCCGCATTTTGGGTATGATCATATCAAGATCCAAACTGGGGGGGGGCTGACGACTGATGATCTAGGCGCGGCAGAAATTCTACCCAGCATCATGTCCCACATCCCAACGAGAAAATATCGGCATCCCACTGCCGGGGCCAAGTTGGAAACGGCCTAGGGGGAGAATTTCCCAAGTCCTTATTTTGATTAACAGTGTCCGCAGCCTTTGTATCAGATACAGAACGTCCGGGTATGCACTTCCGTGTACCGTCCGCCGAATTGGCCCAAGAACCGATGCTTCTGGAACTGCTCCCATTCGGACTGCCAAGCGCCGTGCCGTAACGGCGATGCTCCGTGAGCCAAGACGGGGACGTTGAAGCAACAGATCGGGACCACTATCGGGTTATGCGTGCCGTTCGGAGAATATTCTCTCTATCCTCCTTCTCTTTCGGGACTTGGCCTGTCACGAATCATTTCTAGCTTCTTCAGGGCTCTCTCGATGTGACCCGCTGTGCAGTGGTTCGAGAATCTAGATGAAGATCTTCTTGATCAGGAACTCCCATTTATTGGCTACTGCCGGCACTTGACTCGCCCACGCAACGAGCCACAAAAATGGAGCGGAACCTCCTCCACTCGTGAGTTCGTCCATGATCACGGGACGGAAAACGCGGCTTAATCAGCGGTCTCGCTTCTTAACTTCAACCCTTAAGCAGTTAGAAGTTCTAGGGGCAGATGGATACTGCATAGAAAGGCTAGTCGATGGACCTTGGCAACAGCTGCAACGCCTCGTCTGCTGTCAGCCTCTTCCTAAGACTGATATTCGTACATGCTTTGTACTTCGCACATGTGGTAACGAAGCTACGTGGCTACTACATGAGCAATCCATGCCAAAGTAGCACCATCTCTCCCTTCCTACCTCCGTTTCTAACCATCCACCTCTAGCTTCTGAGATCTCGATATGCACGACCCCTCAACATCCCGTGAGCCAAGAATAAGCTTACCACTGCAGCGCAGAATGAGCGGTATGTCAGCAAAAGGCATGGGACCAACCACGAGAGCCCAGAGGTCCAAGTGAGACTGTCTGTGAGACCCAGCCCTCTGGCGTCTGACAGGTGCAACTGCGCCGCCGCCTCCGCAAGTCCTTTGGCTCACCTCCCGGCGGCCTTCGTCTTGACTCGAACCGTCCTAGTCGGCGACTCGTCCCTCCGCCCTTAGCACCAAGACGCTCAGTAGAGACTCGGGTTGCAGCTCAGCCCTGCGACGCACGCCTATCGCGTTTGTCAATCGGGGCTGACGGTGCTACTCTGCCTACCACAAGGTACTGCAGCTTGCATCCTTAGCTATCCCATTTGCTCGGAAAGGCCCGCGTCCGGGGGAAGAAGATGAAGAAGGATTCATCACACCCGGATGCAAGGGATGCAGATGCCCGTCTCACTCTGCATAGCCTATGCCATACTTTATTCCGTAGGGCGACGTGCTTTCAGCTCCAGGAGTTCAGCGGGCGGTGTGTATGCGCAGCAGACTTCCGACGCGCTGTTTGATTTACACACCAATTTCGGCTTAGGAGGAACGACACGCCTTGGTCACGACAATGGCGGGATTACTGTCACGTCGCGGCCTCTTTGCGAGATCTCTCTAAACGCACAGCCGGTTGTGGTAAGGCATAGGCTATTCTGAGAGATGGCAATGAAAATAGTTTCCGTGCAAACGACCTGTATCTCAGTTCTTGTCAGATGTGTATAAATCCAACTTGGTTCCTCCCCCGATATGGCGTCTCTTTTTTCTCATCAACAATCACTTCAAACAGCTCGTTTACAACTTAACATTTTCTTTTCCTCTTTTTTCTTTCCTATTTCCTTATTTCCTTTGTCGGTTTCTCTTTCCTTGGGACAATCGTTCAATCTTCAAACCTCGACTCCATCACTCTCACAATCGTCAACTTCTGCTTAATCTAAACTCGAATCCACCACATCTATTAGTCAACAATGCATTCTTCCATCGTCCTCACTTTCCTCGCCGCCGTCGCAACTCTTGCCTCGGCGAGCCCTTCCCTCGACACCAAGCGCGACGACACTGTCTGCGCGCCGGGTACTGGCTTCTTCCAGTCCTGTGCCAATGGCTTCCGCGGCTGCTGCAAGGCCGACGCCTGCGCCATCGGCTACTGCCCCGGCGTGACCGGAACCTCCGCCAATCCTCCGGCCGAGACCGCCCCCGTCAACCCCGTCCACTCGGCCAGCCAGCAATCCACCGACCCCACCGTCTGCCCTACCGGCACCGGATTCTTCCAATCCTGCTCCAACGGCTTCCGTGGATGTTGCAAGGAGGACGCCTGCACCATTGGCTATTGTCCCTCGGCCTCTGTGAAGCGTCAGGACCCGACAGTGTGCGCTCCCGGCACTGGTTTCTTCCAGTCTTGCTCCAACGGCTTCCGTGGATGCTGCAAGTCTGACGCCTGCACTCTCGGCTACTGCCCTACTACCTCTGCCTCCGAAAAGCGTCAGGATCCCACCGTCTGCGCCCCTGGCACCGGCTTCTTCCAGTCCTGCTCAAACGGTTTCCGCGGCTGCTGCAAATCCGACGCCTGCACCTTGGGATACTGCCCC
>JFBX01000132.1:304797-331944 GCA_001563135.1 Colletotrichum simmondsii | reverse complement strand
CTTCCAGTCGTGCGCCAACGGCTTCCGCGGGTGCTGCAAGCAGGACGCCTGCACCATTGGCTACTGCCCGGACGTCAAGACCTTTGAGACGGTGACCAAGACGGCCCCTCAGACGACCGCCACCCCGACCCCCGAGAGCAAGTCCAACGCCAACGCTGACCCCACTGTCTGCGCTCCCGGCACCGGATTCTTCCAGTCGTGCGCCAACGGCTTCCGCGGCTGCTGCAAGTCTGACGCTTGCACTATCGGCTACTGCCCCTCCAACTAAAGGGTTGGTTTTTGACAAGGAGTTGGGCATACATAGACGGATCGTCAATTGTGGTTGATGAACATGCGAGGATGGAAGATGATATAGATGGCATTAAACGGTGGAGTTTGAGCATAGCATTAGGGCGTTTGTTCTTTTCTGATTTTAGTATAATAGCGCATCTTGGTTGAACTTGGTTACTTGGAAGATAATACACCCACACTCCTTTCTTGTTGCGATTACCATGACTGAAATGCGAATGCGCTGGCAAGTGATGAATGTGATAACTGATACCAGGGAGAGAGGGGTATTTACTGCCCGTGTACTTTACCATAAGCTGTGGGCTCACAAAAGATCTGCAATTTGACGAGGCCTTTGTATAAAAGTGGTGAATGGTCCTAACGTGCTAACACCAGACAAGATAAAATATATGTAATTGCTAATGAAATCGCGAGGCTATGCTAGCAGGCCTCAAGAAGAAGAGAAGTAATCGTGAATCAAGTCAAAAAGACCTGCCCTCATGTATTCGAACCAGCCTCGGCCTGTTACCCGGCCACAGTGTCACACCAGCCACCTCCCGCCTTACTCAAGTCCCCTGAACCGACGGTTGAATTCCTCCACAGCGACGGCTACCATCTTGTACAAAAAGGCGCGGCCACTTTCATCGCCTACAGGTAGGAACGGGCCGTTCGTGCCTCCCCTCAACGTCAGGCTCAGGCCAGTCCGCTCCTTGGCAATCGTCTGTACGTCCTTGAGGGGCACATCCCATTCCGACGTCAGTCGCCGGCTACGAATAAGCAGAATCCGAGCGTAAGTGACCATGACAACCATGTCCTCGCGTGGCAGTTCGAGATGGGCAATGTAGTTCTCGTTGAAGTACTTGCCATTGTCGACCTGCTTCAACCATGACTGGCCAAGGGCTTCCCGGGCATTGTACGGCCGCACGATGCCATCAGAGGGCACGAATCGAGCAGGGCGGACCCGATCGAGTTCTGAGCCGTCAAAGACGGTGGTCGTGTTGCGGATGCCTTCCGAGACATTCGAGGCCATGTCTAGAACGCCAATAGCGGGCTTGGTAGCGAATCCGACGACACCCTTGCCGATTCCCTTGAAGAACCCAACAGCGCCCTCCTGCTCAGCACCCTCTAACGGCTTGCGGACGAGTCCGCCTACCCCAGAAGCGGCGCTTGTGAAGAAAGAGTTGGCGCCGGTAGTGACCCCATACAGGGCATGTTTGGGCCGATTGCGTGCACGCGTAATGCGACGACGATCTTGGAATTGCTTGTCGAGAGTCGCAGCTGCAAGGCCCTTGGACAAGCTCCCAGTGAATTTGGAGAAGGAATCGGTGAAGCCGTAGACGGACTTCTTGACAAGTGACGCGGCTCCCTTCGCAACTCCGATACCAAAGTCCTCGGGCTTGTCCGAAAGAATGAGGCCTTGGTAGGGTTCGTAGAACACGTCCGTGAGGCCGGAGCTGATGTTGTTGAACAAGCCAACAGGGTTTCCGAGGAAGTCGGCAGACCCGAGGATCTTGTGAACCTGGTAGAGAACTTCTTGGCTGTAGTGACTCGTGATGTTCTGTGTCAAGGCGGCCACGGACACACGAACGTTGTCTAGCATGAGCGCATTAAGGCGAATCGGCGCGTCGTTGATATTACCGATGGCCATCGTCATGACATTGAGGAAGAACATGAGAGGGTTTCGAGACGACGTCTTGTCCTCGGCATTGACTCGTTCCGTGCGCATGAAGGAGAGGTCGAGTTGCATAGGCTGGATGTTGAGCAGCTCGAAGTAGATGTCTTGGCCAGATTGCTGCCGCTGCGGCTCTGGGATGTCCAGCTCCTCGTCACAGAGTTTGCCTTCCTCATTGGTGTCTGACCAAGCGGCCCCAGGAATATTGGAGAAGTCCAAGACAGCGTAAACAAAGTCCTCATCGAGCTCGATTGTCATCTGCTGCATCAACAGTGTTGCATACTTGATGTACAGCACCCCGTAGGAATCGTCCTTCACGCGAGTAACCATGGCGTGAAGCGAGGGATGTGCATCGACCTCTTGAGCCCTCTTTGGCACGACACTCGGGTACAAGATCATCGGGAATAGACCACCGTACAGCTGGTTGTCAATTTGAATCCACTTGACAGATAGAGCGATAGTCTGATGTAGAGGAGAATCGTGGTAACGAAGAGAGACGTCTCTGAATGTGACGTATGCAAGTTCCTTTAGTTGTGAATTGATGAGCGAAATTCCGATACCCGAAAGCTTCAGCTGAGCGCGGAAGGTTGCTGTCGTCTCTTGGTCTTTGACCTCAAAGCCATCGGTGCTCGTGCGAGATCCGGACTTGGACTTCTGTCGATACAGACTCTTGGATTGCCTGAAGTTGGACAGAATCATCGTCTGGGTAGGTCCGTCAGCGGCAACATTGATGTCGATAATCTTCTGTTGTCCGGACGTTGTCGCAAACTTCATTGGAATCTGATTGCCGATTTCCGCGAGCTTGACATGTCTTTCCTTGCCATGGGCGTTGATGATGATCTCACGGAACTTGGCAGCCGGGAAATCCCATGCGTATGGCATGATGCTCCTAGGCGGCAGCCTATACTTGACTGGCCTCCAGCCGGATCTGTCTTCAACTCCATCATCGTCCAGGCTAGGGTTGGCCTGGTAGAATGTGAATTCCGTATCACTCTCGTTTCGCATCTGATAGGGCCAATTCTTGGTCTCCAAGCTGAGATGCAGGAAGATTGTTGCACCCTCCATCAAGATCTCAGCGCGGATCAGACGTTGGCGTTGGCCTGCTTTGGCAATCTTGACGTGGGTGGTTCCAATGTCTGATATGTTGAAAGGAGAGGTCCACTGGTTGTTCATGCCGGGATGACACAACGAGAGTTGCTTGATGGAGGTCTTCTGCATGAAGTGAAGTGGCTCATGGGCGCCGGGCTTCAGCGTCATAAACCCAGAAGAGCTAGACTCCCGTACGTTGATCTCCTCTCCAAGCTTGTTTTCCAGAACAAATCGTGGTGCGAGGGTAACGACCTTGGTCATCTTGTATTTGCCTTCTCCAGCCTCGGTGGTGATGCCAATGTGCACCTCAGTGTTCCTGGAGGGCGAGGGCAGCACCACCTCGGTTGTGCTTCCGATGGCGTCAAAACTCTGCGGCTTGCTCCATTCCGAATCCGCAATCTGCAGCAAGGCTCGGTTTCTATGATCGTCGTTGCCGTAGGAGAACATAAACGGCGTAGCTCTAGGACGGTTATTGCCAGACCTGGAGGACAGAGTCGACTGTCCGGCTGCAGGTCGTGCGCCCTGCAAGAAGCCCTTGGCTCTGATCTGCAGGTCAAGACCAGTCTTGTTCAGGATGATGTAGGGACTGTAGACCGTGACTCGGAAAGCTCCACCGCTATCAGGGATCTTGTGGTAGTGGAGCTTGAGATTGAGCTGCAAGCCTTCCTCGTCCTTGCAGAGCAGCCTGTCTTCCTTTTTGAAATCATCCGAAGCCCCGGAGTTGATGATGGCAAAGTCGCTTGGTTTGAAGACAGTGTCCTGCATGTCAACACTGAGGAGGAGGAGGTGTGATAGCTCTACAACATGTACGGGGCTTAGACCACCTTTGCGGAGGAAGTTTGCCCAGTCCTTTTTGGTGTTCTTGTCGTAGATGCGATACTTAAAGTCGTAAGGAAGCAAGTTCTCGAGGATGACTGGAGGCGAAAGCTTGATGCGCATGTAAGGATAGTTTCTGGACGAGAGATTAGTCAAGGATCGTGATAAGATGATGGCAGACTTACTTGGTCAAAGGATTCGACCGATCAAAGGTGGCGTTGAGCTGGAAGTAAAACGGGTCCCCGTTTTCCCCCTTGCAAACCATCGTCCGTGTTGGCCGCTTCAAGAGATCTCTCCACCACAAGGTCTCAGAGGACCAGGCGTAGCCAAATCCAGAGTCGGGCCGTACCAGTAGAGACTTCAAGAACACAGCACCCACAGGAGCCGGGCGACTTTCACCGGGCGCGATCTTCTCAATCTTGAGCAGATGGCCCTCTTGCGCGTCGTAGACACCGAGCTCGACTGGGATCTGGGTGAGGTTGTCAACTACTAGGGGCGATCGTAGAGTGACATATTTGACATTGTCCTTGCCCAAGGTGACCTCGACGAGAAGTCGGTGCAAAATGTTGTCAGTCTTCGGCTTGAGGCCGTAGATCGCTTCACCCTCACGGTTCAGCCTGACGTTCTTGACCGGGTCAAAGCCACTACCTTCCAAGTGAATGCCGACACTACCAGTACTGCTCTCGGTCGAGAGGTTCTCTCGCATCTTCTCCCACGGTTCGAAGCTCCAAGGGACTTCCTGCCCGTCCTCGAGACGCGCGGTCATATTGTCGTCTGTCGTCATACTCTTTGACTGGACGACAACGTCAAATCCGGTATAGTTCCGGATGCGGTAAGGGGCGTCAACACCACGCGGTTTGCCGAGAACATCCTCGTCCTTGCTAAGGAAAGCGAAGGACTTTGACGCCAAAGCGATTGTAGCTGTCGTGATTGTGACATCAAAGATCTTCTTGGAAGCGACATCAATGGACAAGAGCCCCGACTGCTGCTCTCTCGCAATGCCAAATCCGACCTGCCAAGGCTCCAGCAGAGGCTCCCACGCAGACTTTGAAAAGTTGTACACGTTCGTATAGATATCGATCGCAGTTTCAGCTTTGAGATTCGAAGACCAGTCTTCGGCCGTGGCGGTGAAGTTCTTGATACCCAGGTCCAGAATGGGAAGTTCGTGGACGTCGCCGATGAGGACAACGCGGATGCCCTCGATTGTTGCCGAAAGTTCCTCGTGGCGCTTAGGCTGAGTTTGAACAGCTGTGTTATTGGAATCATTATGAGCTTGTTTGGCTTGGGACGCTGCTACCATTGCAGTCTTGGACATCATAGTCTTATTCGCAATGGTTGAAGGGCCCTTGCCACTCGCAGTCCGCTGCTTCAAACCTGCTTGACGCAGCTTCCTCGCCTTCTCGTCCGCTGCCGATGCACTTTTGCTCTCCTTCTGATCCTTTTGCTGTTGATCTGACAGCTCAGTCGCCTTGCTTGCGATCTGAAGTGCGAGCAGAATGTCTCTCAGGGACAACCTCAAAATCAGGGGTTCAATATCAGCATGAATGCTTGTAATATTGGGTTTCGAGCTATCCATGGACATTTGGACTGAAAAGTCGTCAATGAGTCGGAGACGCGAGTCTTCGAATCGATCCATCCGGCACAAAAACATGCCGATCTCGGAGACCTGGAAGGTCAGAGCATGTTGCTGAGATAGCAAAACTTGCTTAGTACCCAGAACAATGGCTTCGGAGCTTGCGCTGAGGGGGTTGGCGATCAGGATGACCTGTGCATCGACAATGTTCACCCTATATGCAATGCTCGTGGTGCTCTGTGGCTTCTCCTCGGTCTCTGCCTGCGTCTCTTCCGCGCCCTCTCTGCTGCTCTTCTGGGACTTGGGCTTGTTGGACCAAGTGACTTGCATTGAGTCGGCGTCGGCTTCTGATTCGTCAGGGGTCTCGAACAGGGACTCATCGTCTATCGGAGAAGGTTCCTCCGGTTGCAAGCCAACCATGACGAAGTTCTGGATGGCAAAGAGATAGTCGAGGGCAAAGATTATGCGTGGGCTGTCGACGGTGACGATTGCGATGAGGCTTCTGTCTTGGCCGCCAGACATTGTGATGCTGGCCATCAATTGTTGAACCTCCTTGTTTGAGGAAGTCATGATACGTCGAAATTTGTTTGTTTCACGCGGACGGCTGTCGTAAATCGTGAATGAGTGGATCAGGAACTCGCCTTCGAGCGAACCATCGTTGAGCATTCTCGTCTTAAGTTTGGTGACGTCCAGAGAGAAGCGCGACAGACTGGCATCTTCAAGCTTGCCAATCGGCTTGTCATCCGGAGCAAGTAGTAGTTCCATTCCAATTGTGTTGACCTGAAAGACGAGGTCGAGCTTTGTCCACGTCTGGTTCTTGGGTGACAGTTCGGGTCCAAGATCGACTTGCTTCTCCTCCTCGCTTCCCTTCTTGTCAAGTGGCATGGATCTTGCCCTTTGAAGAGTGTCCTTGTCTACTTCTCGCTCAGCTTCCTGATCTTGCTCTTCTGAATCGGTGGCGAACGCTGCTGGTACGGCCTTTGAAATCTCCATCAGGAACCTTAGTTGGTACTGAGTAAGTTTCAAATTGAAATCCGACATGCTTCCTTCAATTTCGAGCTCGGGTCGCTTTGTGCCATCTTGGTGCTCAGCATACGTAACATTGAAGCCCAAGTCAACTTTGTCGATTAACTCCAACTCTTCTGAAAGGTCACCAGGATAGTTGAAATCGGACGTCAGACGAATATTGCGAATGCCTGCGGAGATCTTGGTCGCAATTTGGGAATCTTGGGAATCGTCCAAGGGCGCGAACTTGTTCTGAGCGTAGATCTCACCCAAGTAGGCGGTAATCACATCCCGTTTGGGCTGTCCGTGATTGACGACCCGAGGGAAGACGACAATTGGCGTCTTGACCACAACGTCGTACTTGAACTTGTTTGTGCTTTGTTGGATTTGGGTGGCCTGAGACGCTGCTGCTTGACGTGCGGCGTTGTAAATGGCTTGCATCTTGCCAAATTTGACGAGGAACTGAATGATCTTCCGGAAGGGCTCCTCGAGGAAGTTAAGCTTGACGGAACCAGCCCGAAGGTAGACCGATGAGTCGTATCCAGGATACGCTTTCTTGTTGGTGGCATCAAATGTCTCGTAGCGGAAGTCAGCGAGCTCATCGCCCTGAATAGAAATGAGTTGCCTTAGGTTGGAATCCTCCGAGACACCTTGATTGATATCGTCGACCAGATTGAGATTGCCCAGTCTAGCATTGACTCGCATCGTCTTGCCCAAAAGGAAGACTCCAACATCGGCGTGGTTGAAAGACAGGGTCGCTAGGCGAATTCCATCGTTGTTCAGGATCAGACGGATACTCTTCAGGTCGATCTTGACTCTAATGGAGCCTGCATTCGTAGGCCCGTCCTCGGGAGGAGCATCAACGGCAATTTCGACACCTTCGTCATCGTCCTCCGAATCGGAGATGGCCTTCTGTTTCTGAGGCGTCGCTGCCTCGTTATTGTTCCCGGTGAAAGTTGCCAGGATGAAGTCAAGCAAGGTGAGAAGCGTCTTCCTCGTAACGATGAGGTTGATAGTTGATATTGCGGCGGTGACGTTCGTCTCCACACCTTCATACACAGGCATGAATTCTGGTGATAGTCGGTTAACCTTGGTAAACTTGACGCTGACAAGGCTACGATTCTGCTCTCGATCCTCAACATCTCCAGATGAAACGATGGACTTGAACTCCGCAGGAGGATTGTCAACAAAGTCGTCCATGATGACGGAACCAAGCGAGACCTCCGCAGACATGTCATATGGACGTAGATAAAAGAGAAGGTCAAAATTCTCAGCAACAAGCTCAACAAGAAGCTGATCAGGCTTCTTCTTGTCAGGATCGCTCCGGTAGAGGGATCCCTTGAGGGTGTCGACCTTGAACTTGAGCTCGAAAGAACGCTGTTGGAGCTTGAGCTGTTCCTTGTTGCTCCTACCACCATCGTCGGCGTCCTCAAACTCGTCCTGATCGTCGTCATCTTCGTCAATCACGATGGCGGTTTGTTGCTGCATGAAAGGGAATTGAGAAGACTTCCGGCGGCTATTGGTGTCCTTGCGAGAACGCGATCGGTTAGAGGCGGTACTCAGGCCACGTGGGCGAGTTGTCACTGCTTGGCCCTGGGAGTCCTTAATTTGCGCCTGTTGCAGCTCTTGGTTGCCAAACTTGGGGATGGCGACATCGATAATTCGCATCAAGTTTTTGTACTTGGAATCTGATATGGTCGCATGGAGCATGGGAAGGTGGCCAGAGACCTTCAATTTGGTCAGATTTGGCGCCTTGGGCAGAATCGAAGTCTCAACCACAAAGTCGACGTTGATCTCTTCCACCACGTGCAAGTGCTGTGTGTCGTCCTTGTTTGATATTTGGGCCTTTGTCGCCTCGATCGAGGGACCAATCAGCACCTGGGTGGAGGAGAGCTTGACCAAGAATTTGTCGTACATGACAGACTCTAAGCGCTTGAAGTCTTCGTCAGTGTACGATTGGCGTTGTTTCGACTGAATCTGTTTCATAGTGTCCTGGTCCACCAGCTCGCTGTTAACGCTGATATGACCGGCATCCAGAATTAGACAAGTAGATTCTTTGACGTTGATGCTGACCGGTACGATAATAAGCGGGGCCTGCAGGTCAAGCTGGGCATTGATGGTCTTGTGCTCCTCGAGAGCGAATTCCAGACCAGCCCGCGTCTGTTCTCGGAAGGTCTCTACGGTGGCGCCGGCGGTTTCCATCAGCGCCGTGATGGACTCCATGTGTCGTTCTGGTGGTCTGAAGAAGTCGGCCACGCCTACGACGAAGTTTGGATTCCAGACAATCTCGAGTGGCTTAAGGGATCCGCTGAGAGCAATGTCGCCTTCGCGATCGATAGGGTTTTGTTCGACCTCAAAGCGGAAGAAGGGTTCGTCGTCGTTGTCTTCGAGCTCTTCGATGGTTAAGCGCTTCTGGTCGTGAATCTCGGGGGCGTCCTTGACTCTGACAATCTCGGGGAACAGCGAGTCTGGCGTGGTGCCATCGTTGACACGAAGGCCCCCCAGGCTGAGATCAGCCAGGAAGGAATCTGGACGCTGCAGCACCTTGGCTTTGAAAACATCAAAGTGCAGGCTCAGAAGATCACTCCGCTTGCCATTATGGCTCTTCTTCAGCGTAAAGCTTCCGGTGCTCAGCCATGCCTCAACTTGCATCTTGACAGAGTCCCGAGGAACATCAACTGACTCTGCCAAGGCAGTCTTCTCGTCAAACTCGATGGCGTCGTAGAGCTCTTTGCGCTGCTCCTCGGTGATCTGGGTGTTCTCATCATCTTCAGCATGGTGTTCCTGCTGTTTCTGGCCACTACCCCAGGCCCACGCCAGCCAGCCCTGCTGCTCCTGTTTAGGGGGCTGGTTCTTTAGGGCAGCGGCATTCTCCTTCTTAAGCTGGTTCCGTGCCAGAGATCGCCAGAATCGGAGATCCTCGTAATCAAGCTTGATCTCGAGTTTGTTGATGTCTTCGTTCTCTTGGGAGCTGAGTTGTTGCTGTTGCTTGCGCTTCTTGAAGAGTTCAATGTAGCGTTGGCGGTCATCACGTCGTTCTTTGAAGTATTCCCATGACCATCTACGGTTCTTCTCGTGGATCTTGCTGAGGACTGAGTCACCAGCGAACTTGAGCCAGGCCCTGGGGTCTTCTTTGGGTGTGACTCCTTTGGGCTGGAATTTCTTGTACTCTTGGTGGCGGATGAAGTAGTGGAAAAGGTCAACCATCATCAAGCCATCACGGTACTGGTCGTCATCGATTACGAGACCAATTTCCTCAAAGAGTAGACTGGCCTTGGCCTTGGGAGCATGGACATCCCCCGTCTTGTCAAGGACAATCTTTGCCTTTCCGTTAACGGGTCGCAGGATGAATTGGTGGTTGAGGCCTGTGTCCTCGGTCGACCCTATCAGACTCTTGAACTTGTCAACCATCTCATCATGCGGCATCGGTGGTTTATCGCCAGTATCGACCTCTCGGCCCGGGCCCAGCAGCTCTGTGTCTGTGTTCCAGTAGACGGCGAGGGCGCCGAGAGTTGCAAGCTTGTGGGTGCTCTTGGTCGAGTCCTGGACAAAGGTGGGCTTCCACTGGCCGTCGGTGCTGACAGCACTGAACTCCTCGAGAGTCACACCAAGTGCAAAGGGGTGTCCGGGAGCGGAAATGGAGTCCTCGTATCGGATATGGATGTTCTTGACTGTGACTTGCAGGTTGTCGACAATCTTGGTGACCAGGCTCTGGGTAAACGTCTGGCTCTTTTTCTGCTCCTCCTGGCTCATGCCCTCCTGAGACCTCTCCTTGAGAAGCTCTGCAGAATCGAGTTTCTCCATCTTGATTCTCTGCTTCCTACGCTCTTCCTCTTGCTCGTCATACGCAGCCTCTTCCCGGGGGGAGGCCAGCAGGAAGACATCCTCGATGAAGACCTTGACGGGCGCGCCACGCAAGTTGGACCATGGGATTATGAGTGTGAGCTCGCCGAGATGGCCTTCCATGACGTTGATGGGAAGCTTCAGCTGGTCGAGGGCTTCTCTCCGAAGCTCGAGGTTGCGTAGCTTGACATCGCCAGACCAGATTCCAACCTTGAGCTGTGCTGGATCGAAATTCTTGACGTACATGCCCAGGAACCTATTGAGCAGGCCGGCAACGAGTCCCTCCAACATCTTGTCTGTATGTGGCGCCTTAACCCTGGCGAGGGAGGGTCAGGTTGGTGTTCTATCGTGTATCGGTAATGGGAAGCATAGGAAGGGAGAGACTCGTAAAGTCGGAAAGCTCGATGACGACGGGCAGGGCGCAGGTCAGATCAGTAGTCGCCGGAAAGGCTCTGCCGTCACCAAAGTGGGCGCGCGGTGTAGGATGGTATCGTGTACGGGGTCTTGGTGGGTTGCTCGGTTTTTGGGCGTCGTTACTTTTCGTCGTAGGTGTAATATCAATCGTAATATCAACGGTGGGTGATGTGGAATTTTTGGGTATCGAGGGGTGAATGTCGTGTTCTCGGATGGCGTGCCGTCGGCCGTGACTCCGGGTCTGAGGTGTGTTGGCGGCGAGGTAGGGCAAGGTAGGTAAGTAGGTAGGTATGGGAAAGATAATGCCGCGTCGCAGATTTGCCCAAAAGTCAATGTTTGCCAGCTCGAGTTTGACAGATTGCAGGCTCGTCTGCGTTGTCGATATTGAGCTGATGCTTGTGCTTGGGCTGGTACTGGGGGGTGGGCGTTGGCAGGGTTGATTTGGTCACAGTGTCGGGGCAGGTTGGGGTCTGGACTGAGGGAGCGGCGGATTTGTGCATGATGACGCTGCCTGATTGTTGGAGTGGGTGAGCGCCAGCCAGCTGCCAAAGTGCTTTTCCCCGCACCAGAGCCAGAAACAGGCCAGGGCAACAGCTCGGCCCAGGGCAGGCTGTTGTGGCTGCCCGCTGCCTCTTGCCAGAACTTCAGCTGCTCCTGCTCCGACTGGACCGTCACGGACGTCTACGAGTGGATCCCAGTGGACCCGTTGAGCCACGGCAGGGTGGGTCTACCGACTACACAGTACTCCGTACCTCAGTTAAGGTGCCTTACCTTAGGACCTTAGGTAGCTACATACCTACATCATAGCCCAATTCGGTAAGGCCCTCACTCAGGTTTGTACGTATCTGTGTCGGTGCTGTACCAGGTACGCAGTACTTGACTCCCATTATCAAATAAGAATAGAGGTTACGAATTCTGGTGATGGTAGGCAAGTGTCAAGTGCTCTCTCTTTTTGTCTTTGGAAATTCATTCATGATCTGGTGCGTTAGGACGAACTACAACATTGGAATGTTTGGGTTGATTGCTACATGTGCGCTTGCGATGGCCAATACCTACGTCTGAGGAAATGCACTCACGTGCCTTTCGTGCTCCCTTGATTCAGTACCTAAGGTGCCTACCTGACCCAAGGTACGGAGTACGGGCTGCGTAAGTAAGGTAAGGTGAGGCAGGTACCTGGGTAGGTAGTTACCCAAGGCATTACACTACATCGCATCGGCACAGACGGCGGGGAATAGAATAGGAGCTTGGGCCACTGGACAGTAGCAGTACGAATACTCCACCCCACTCAGCTGCTGGTTCGTCCAATGCGGAGCCTCTGGCCCGGACGTCACTACAGTACGTAGTACCTAGGTACCTACCACCTTGGGCATGGGACAGGTCTCCACATTACGTCACCATCCGGCAGCTGGAGCTCTGGCAACCTCGATGGCCTGGGCTGCGTGCGATCTGATGGCCATGCAAACGCGAGCAATGAGCACCTTACCGCGGACCAGCTGTGTGCCTTGGTTTTCCACGTCCAGTTCCAGTTCTGGACCCGAGTCTTACATCAACTTGAGGCAATCGGATAAGGTAGGCGCTTTGCGAATTTAATTGGTCCTCTTGAGCGACACCAAAAGAGGCCTTCAAGACACTTGGCCGGACTCTTATTTTGCTTCAACAAACATCAACAAGAACTTCCCACAAGCATTGATACTGCCAATAACCAAAGAGCATACAATTGTCTGCTGGCTTCATTTCGACCTTGATATCTCCCGTTCATATATTGGACTACAACTCGAAACTGTCCCAAAAGCATACCAACTTTGCCATCCTCGTACACAAGGTAGCTCCAGAAAGCAATCGCCAAAGCTCCCTCACGATGCTTCGCTCTTCGCGTCAACTCGCGCGGATTGCTCCGCGCAAAGTCGCAGCTCCCTCAGCAATCCCATCAACATCCTTCTCGACGAGGTCTCCGTCGAGTGCTCTTCACACCCCCAGGCGACCTGCTTCGGCCCTCCAAGCTCGTCTGATTCCCTTGTCACTCCAAGCACGATACACAAATTCGCCCTACGACAAGATCGATAAGAAGGCCGAGGCCGAGATTGCAAAGAAGAAGCTCGAGTCTAACCCCGAGGCGGTTTCGACCGAGTCGTCTAGGATCCATCTCTTTGAGCCGGAACCCGCAAAAACACAAAAGGAAGAGGATCTCACGGGAGGACTCAAGAAGGAGTTGGTAAGTCTACACCAGCCTGTTCCGCCCCAGATTCCATACGGTACACACCAATTGACACATTACCGATAGAACATTGTCAAGGATACCTTCAATCTTAGCGAAGTGCCAAGGGAGCCCTACTTGCTCGGTCTTGCAGGCACTCTGCCCTACCTTGCAACGTCCCTGAGCACAGTCTACCTGAGCTGGGACCTGAACCTCGAATGGCCCTCTACGTCGACATTTGCAAACCATATTTACATGAACCATGATTCAGCGCAATACTGGCTGAGCCTCCTCGAGCCCATCCAGCTCGGATACGGCGCCATCATCATCTCCTTCCTTGGAGCAGTCCACTGGGTGAGCAGCATCCGCGCGTCAACTGTGATGAAATGACTGGGCTAACGCTATTGTAGGGCATGGAATACGCCGAAAAGACGCCTCATCCCACCCGAACAAAGTTCCGCTACGGCATGGGTGTCGTCGCGCCTATGATTGCCTGGCCATCCCTCCTCATGCCCGTCGAATATGCCCTCACCTCGCAATTCGCCGCCTTCACCTTCCTCTACCTTGCCGACACCCGAGCCAAGAACAAGGGCTGGACCCCGCAATGGTACGGAATCTACCGCTTCGTCCTGACTGCCATTGTTGGAGTCTCCATCTTCGTCAGCTTAGTTGGTCGCACCAAGATTGGCAACGCACAACCCCACATTGGCGAGGGCCTAGCCGAGAGCATGCACCTGGGAAAGACCGACACCACCAAGGACTGGGCTAAGCTCGAGGAGGAGGAGAGAAAGAAGCAGAAGAAGGAGAAGGAAGAGGCTGAGAAGAAGAAGAAGGAAGAAGAGAAGAAGCAAAAGGAGGAGGAGAAGAAGAATGCCAAGAAGGGTGACTCCAAGAGCAAGACCAAGAAGGACGACAAGAAGGACACCGGTGCCAACAAGAAGGACGACTCCGAGGAGGAGGAGGAGGAGAAGGAGGATACTAAGCAAGATGAGGACGACAAGAAGGATGACGAGAAGGAAGAAAAGTCCGAGGACAAGGATGACTCCGAGGACGGGGATAAGGACGATGCCAAGGACGATTCCAAGGATGAGGGCAAGGAAGAGGGCAAGTCCAAGTCCAAGTCCAAGGACGAGGGCAAGAAGAAGGAGAAGAAGGAGTAAAGGCGTTGTCGGATTGATTCCCACAGCAGTCTAGAGTTCTCCTGATTACTTTTTTCCTATCTGTACTGTAGTTGTATCTGCGCGGTGGAAGAACATTGCGAGCCAGGTTAAATGGGCAAGGCGTTTGGGGCATTTCATGTACACCGCGGAAGCAAGCACTATATTCAAGCAATCTATCGATTACCAAAGGAATGGACTATCTACAGTAGTCATTGCTACTTTATCATGATGTGAGGTGTACCATAGCCCCATCGTCCTTTCGCGGCTGTTAGGCTATAAAATCCCGTATAACTTCATCACGCACCGACTTCAATCCACATTGCCAACCGCTGCCCACGAAGGGAACTCATCTGTGCTAGACCCCTTCAAGCCCGAAATTACCCATCGTCTAGTATCTCAAAGGCTACATGACCCTGAGCAAGTTTCGAGCCCTGACATCGCAGTCTGTCGACCTCCCCAAGCAGAACTAGAAGCTGTAGACGAGGCCGAGCGAGCTGCACACGTACCCACACATGCCCCGGTCTCGCAAGCTTCCATCCGTCTTTTCGTTTTTCTTCTTTTCTTTAGCATATGTTCTGTCATCATGGGAAATTTGACGCGCGGCTGAATACTTTTCCTTCGGATCCGAAACGGCGACAAGACCTCCTGGTGGCAGAAGCGTGTCTGAGCACACCGCCGGATATTCCCCCCTTTAGAATATTCAGATCCGTGATGAGAAAGATATGTCTAGGGAGGTAGATAGCCAGTATGTCTAAAGAATACAAATATACTAACTCACAAGTCCGACGAGGATTGCCAGAAGATCGCCGCAAGAGAAGAACGAAAGACAAAAGCCCGAAGCAGATTCAGGAAACCGTTCCGCCCATCCCGGACGGCACCGGCAGTCCCGCAAACCCCACTTATTCTCCCGACGGGCCCCTCCCAAGTCCGTCCACGATCCCGTCCGATCCGCCCGATCGATGATTGAGGGGCCTTTTAATCGTTGACTTTTTCTCAGAAGTTGCATGAACTTTCACGCCCGAACTACCCGAATCGACCCGTAGAAACCAGATTGAAGAAAAAAGACCGCGGCCTTCTTGTTTCCCCCCTCCCCCTCCCCTTGGCACCACCTGCCGTCTTGTCATTTGCATCCTACATCCCGCAATGACCTCACTCTTTTTGCGGCCCTCGACCCCGCCAGACCGTTTTGCGGCGTGCCGCGGTCCGTATTTCAACACCCCCGAGCCGTGTCGCAAGTATATCCAGGCACACGATTTTTGTCCCGACAGAAGAGGTTCTGGCGTTTCAATCATATTCAGGGCAGGCGGCAGACGGCCTCGGCATCGACAGCAGGACTATACACCACAGCACGGTTCACCCATTTCACCTGTCGCGAATTAAGGCGAGCCAAAAAAGCCCGGCAAGAACGCATAATCCAGGGCGGAAGGGGTCCGAAGGGGGTAAAAGCATTACCCGTTGTCCTTCATCCATCCGTTTTCGCAGCTATTGATTCTCTTGCTGTGATTCCGTTTACGATCTCTCGGGTATTCCCAAGATCTGCAGGGCGTGACTTGAAATCCGAGAATTCTCACATAGTATATAGTAAGGTATGAGAAAAGCGCCAATCAACACGAGACTGATTGGTTTTGCGCCGGACTCTTCCTTGATCAGCATCCGCATCAGCACCAAGCAACACCGCCTCACCATCACGAGACGCAGATTAGAAGAAGTCTCTCACTGTGATACACCGCCCCGGGCGTACCATGATATTCAATCCGAAATAGAAAGGCATGGGGAATTTCTACATGCGCCCGCGGAAAGCGTAGCCACCTCGCTGCACGATACGATTCAGCAACCCTTAAAGATCATCGCCAGTGACGTGGTGGGGGTTGGCTACCTTAGCAAAGGTGAACGTCACCCACGTCAGGGTCAGTCAGGCACGGAAGTCTTCCGCAAGCAATTTGAGTCCAGCGGCCAGGCGGCCAGCCACATGGCAAACTCCCCAAAAGAGCCTTTTCCCTCCCCCTCTAAACGAGGTGCCTTGATTCAAAGTGATTTGCGTTAGGGGGAAGGGGGGGCGAACCCGACCCGAGGCAACGTAACTCTGTCGTAGGGCTCATTCTAGCTTTTTACCTTTTGTCTTTTTATCCTTTTTCTGTAAGTGTGTAATCACCAACACCCCACGGCCCAATGGCCCCTTGACTCCTGAGAAACCGTTTAAACTCTCCCAGGATTCCGGGTTCTTTGCATCCCGCTGCATTCGACTGACACGGTTCCAGTGCTCTGTCACCGTCACTGGGCCAGGCAAGGCAACTTGCAAGGTAAGGATTCTCGCAGGCATGGAAGTCCCTCCGCCACGAATCAGTTTGGTGTTGAAATCTTCTTCCTCGCTGATGTCATTGCCCGCCACGCCACGCCGCAAAGCCTTTTTTTTCCTTTCCCAGGGTTGCCGCGCGGATGGAGCTGCCAAAGAGTTTAAACCCCCTGGGAACGTCGCTTTCGAAGCGGACACGATGTTGTCACTGGCTCCTATTGCCCCTCCCACGCCGCTCCAAGATAGTAGTACGGAGTACCGTTTTGCTAGTCAATGGGCACAGCATTTGTGCGTACAAAAGTAAGTAGTGCATACGTGGTGTAATAGTGACAGTGTGCGCGGGGTTGGTCCCTCCCGAGCAGGAAACCCCAGCAGCCGGCAAGGATAACTTGAAGAAGATGAAGAAGAAGAAGAGGAGGATGAACCCCCCCGCCCCTCTTCTGCCCCTCCATCGAACCTTGACGTCATCGCCACGACGCCAGACCACGCGCCGCGTCTCAGTTGATGGACGACGTGGAAAACCTCTTGTCACGATTTCCACGATTCCATGACCCCATCCCGTGGCGAAACCTGTCTGTTATGCTCACCGTCTTTGTGGCCTTGTGGAACAAACACCCCATGAATCAAACTCTCACTCTCCGTCGGTTTGGCTGATCTGATGATTTCCGTTTCCCACAGTTCAGCCTGCTTGACATCCACACAACCATCAAGTTCGACGGTCCGGTGCGGTGTGCATGCGGTATCGGAACGTTTGAGGGGGTGAGGGTGAGGGTGTTCTGTCACCATGTGGTTCAACCGTATTGCATCGGACCCCAAAAGACGAGGGGCATGAACACCATCCACACCTCCATACGCAGTACCTAACTGAATGGTTGATTGACTCCATCACCAAAACTTGCGACGACTCGCGCATTTCGACTCGTCGCAACCTCATTCGCCTCCCAACCCGGAGCTTCTCCGCCGATGCAAGATAACGCTGTCATAACGGAAGGCAAAATTTTGCCATTTTTGTCAAAAGAATGTCATTCTTTTTTTTTCTTTCCTTTGCACATGTTTCGCCGCCGCGACCCGGTTCTCTGTACCTTTAAGCCTTTTTGGTCAATGATGTGCGCTGCAGGCCTGCAAGTTGTACCAGATGAACCCGTGAGCGGAGCCGCCAACGCTTCTTCTTTCGTGTTTCCTCGGCCGTATGTAGATCTCTTGGTGAGAAACTTGCGGAGACATTTCCCCCGAAGCAATGTACGATCGCCGTTCGCCGCAGCCAACACACGCGAAAAATACCCCGAGGGCAATACCTATCTTCACACCTCACCAAGTACCGTAGACTCACTTTGTATATTACATCCCGCCGTTTAGAAACATGTACGGTAGAGGCGACTATAGGGTGTCGCCGCCGCGCCGTCGGCGGGTATCGTGCATAAAACACAACATCACCAATAATGTTTCTGTTTTTCTGGGTGAAGTGTGCATCAAACATCCAAACCTTCAGGAATACCCATATTGGTCCGGCACCGATACCTACCAAAGAGCGAACCGGTCACATGGCCTTTGCCGGCCGGCAAGGCGTCCGTCATGCGGCATGCCACAACTGGACAAAAGGATGCCCGCCGTTGGCCGGCACTCGAACCCAATCACTCTTCACGGCAATCGTCTATAGAGCACTGGATAGATATATACGTTGCAACTTGCAGCAAGGCTCTGGGTCCTCGTGACTGCTGCCTCATGGCTCTGGAAACCAACCCTGATCCCCGCCTCTTCACCGAGGATTGGTTCAACGAGATCGTAGCTGGTGACTTTACCCCCATCCACGCGATAAGCCGCAATCGAGATCTTCCATCTCTTGACACTCTTTTTTTGACATGTGGCTCTCTCTGCCCGGCGGCCATCTCCATGTGGGGGGCCTCACCGACCGTTTTCCGTGCGTCTGGCGCGGCCCGTAACTTCAAAAGAAAGGAGCCGACACTTTTGCCGGTACCTACTCGAAGCGCCCGGTTTACGGAAGTGTGGATGTATGTGTGTCTATAGACTATACGGCATGCGCGACGATCAGAGTTCTTCTGTGAGAGATTCTAGCTTTTCTGCAGCGTGCCAAGCGATACTCCGGGTACAAGACGAAGTACAGTTGGTCAATCAAGTCCTTTCCTCGAAACGCCGCGCCTTGCTCCGGTGAGCCGGTCCCAAGAAACGCCAAAGTATTGCCGCTGCCGGACTTGGTCCGAGGATGAGGATGTGCATTGAGCATGGAAAAACATTCTTCTTCTTCTTTGACTCTTGCTGCAAAATGTGGCCTCAATAAGCTTTCCCCATGCGGTTGGATGGCGTGCGCGACGCTGCCATGACCGCTACTAGGACTCGAGCTGAGTCGAAGAAGGCCTGTAGATCCCGCGAGAACTGATTCAGGCCGTTTCATACGGGATGGTCGCAATGTGCGTGAATGAGTCGGTGCTCTTTCGGCTATGCCCGAGTCGGTCGGTGTACGTATCCCCATTGTCGCGTGGAATTCGGTGACTTGAGACGACATGCTGTACGGATACGGTGTGTGTGCGTGTTTGAATCGTAAAGATTCGAGTTGCGACTAATCCTGCACACTTGGGCTTTTAGGCTAACCTGGCTCTATCTTCAGATACGGTACCTAGAACTCTGAGAAGGCCAACGGAAGACTGTAACGGAGGGTGTATGGATGGCCGGCCGGCCGGACGGTCAGCGGTCTGGCGTCCTCAGTCCTGTCGTAGGCTTCCGTGCCATCTTCTGTAGCATCTACCTTACCTTAAGGAATGTTTATTCGGGCAGACGCGGAGCAGGCGGTGAAATGGCGCCGAAGCACACCGAAGAACACACACACACACCCCCCTCCACCACGGCCCTGGCGGGTTATCCTTCTCCAGGTTCGCTGCGCGCTTCCATCCTCCCGTGGCCTCGGCGCCCCCTCTCTGTCGACGCGGGGTACCCAGCGATCGCCCGGCTGCAAAGGACCCTGATGCACCGAATCCGCTGTAACCCGACTTACTTACCTACGTTCCGTGGGTAAGCTCTGGGACGCACAACGTGCCTCCTGGTAAGCATCAGCCACAGATGAGGTTCCATACATGACATGACGGGATGCCTGTGCCGCCATTTAGAGCAGTTACAAGAGGGCAAACGCACGTCTTTGCTGGTGGAAAAGTCGGGGTGTTGCTGACGGAAGCAATCGTGGCACAGTTTCGAGCATCAGCAACCAACCACCCTCGATGAGCAGCCCAACCAACAACCCAAGAGAAGGGGCCATGTCGTGCGTCTTTGGTCCTTCCATCTGGGCTCCGCACTGGCGGGAGATGCGGCTACGGGATGGGTGGGTGGGAAGCGGGTGACTGGACGGAAAGTCACGAGGCTCTGGTTCGCCGGACCGTTGACGAGTCCAGGTGAGCACGCCGTGATATTCTCGCCATGTCCGCCGCCCGTGACCGGTTTGGGCAGGAGGACACTGCGAAGTCGTGGTGGGATGCCATGCCAAACGGTCCGGCGGTTACACATACTCTTGTTCATAAGAGTGTGTGAGGGGGGAGGAGGGGTTGATGGTCTTGCTCAAAGGTTACATCCCCAACATCTGGCATCTGACAGACCATCCACTTGAGCTTGATGCCTAGTATTTCGGTGATGGATCGTAAGATGGGGGTTCATGGCACGTTGGGGATCCAGAGAGGCCAAAAAGGCCACCGAGGCCAGCGCGGGAAACGCGTGGATTAAAGGCCAAGACGGTAAGGATGACTGCGATGCCACTACTCAGTTGCGTGCTCTTGTATTCTTGTTGTACCACATTCCACGCTCAACCCGAAGACGAGATGCTAAAGTCTAAATCGTTCCTCAACGCAGCCCATTTGTCGGGCTTGCGATGGGGTTACACGCGAGTGACAGGTACGAGATGCAGCGTGCGTGTGTCTTCTACAGAAACAAAAGTAAGCCCGACTCATCCATCCTCGTTGGGGGCCTAGTAGATAGGCAGACGATCCAATGGAGGGGCTCCGAATGTAAACCTAGACAACTGGGATGGACTTTGGGCCGTATGCCATGACCAAAGCATGGCGATTGGGTGCGGTTTCGCGAATTGGCTAGCAGCGCGGGATAATTCGCACCATGGATATTTAGTGTTGGGTACGAAACTAGAACAATGAACATTGAGGTACGGAACAACGGGGTCGAGAGCGCCATCCGTCTCGAGTTCCAAGTACCGCAACATGACACGGTCTGGCTTCCTTTATTTGAAATGCATGGCGAGATGCAGACGACTGGACTCTAGACTCAGGAGACCTTCGTGCGACTGGTGGATATTGCAAGTGTTGGCCGGCTGCCCGAATAGTCATCCCATGTTTTTTCCCCCTCCTTCTATTTTGTTATCGCGCCTCTTCCCGCTGGCGTGGTCAACGGCGGGCATATGAGACGAGATTGTGCTTTGATACCTAGGCGGTCCATCCATACTGCGGCAGCTATTTTGATAATGGCTGTTTTGATGAAATGAGGGGACGTCTGGGGTTGAAAGAGGGGACGAGTGTTGGCGCGACGAGCAGCCAAAAACGGCTCAAGAAGAGCACGGATGGTGGCTTCACAGACGGATTCCGCTGTCAGGTCCTTCAGTTTCGAGCAAGCCTGACCAGAAGCAGACTTTGGGTACGGGGTATGGGGCGATGCATCAATCTGGCGTGATGATATTCTGGGGGTTAAATGAGTTGATCGTTGGCGATGAACCGATAAAATTGCACGTCGCATACCGATGCGCGTATGCCCCCAGATGCCCCAGATGGCGAGATGACAATCGGCAGCTCGTTCTTTTTTTGATATCCAGATTCAAGGATGACACTGACGGGTGCCCAGTTAAAAAGGCTGTGGACTGTGTAACCGTGGTTCAACATCCGAGGTCTCCATTGCATCCAGCAATATCCGGACGGGCCTTCAGGGCAGAACGGGTAGTGTCCGTATTTGATTGCAGGGTTGGTCCTTTGGCACAGCCTGCCAAGATCCAGGAGGAGGAAACGATAGAGGCCACAGACCAAGGGGCAGACGGGCCAAGCCAAGAGAAGGTTGTGCCGTCCATTCATCACCGTATCGGTCCCTTTGACGGAGCCTTGTCACCGTCGCCGTCGACGTTCTCTTATCTCGAGATTCGGACCCTTTAATCAAGGTTGTCGGTCTAATGCTTCAGAGTGCGAGATGGACACGCAAGCAGGACGAGCAAAGGAGCCCCAGCCTGTTTGTACAATGTTTGGCTAATTATACCAGTACTTCGTGAGGTTCTCTAGCTGACGAGCTGATGGCGATGTTGTGTCGAGTGTTTCTTCGTGTCAGTCTCGCGCGTCTCATCCATCTTGATATGACGTGTTTGTCGGCCAGGTTCCGCCATAGGATCCAAGAGGCGATACACATGCTTGGCTGGCGCACATCATTTTCCGAGTCAGGTATTCGAGGCTCAACAACGCTGTGGGTGTGGTACCAAAGTACTCTAACACTTGTAGGTATCTGCAAAGGGACAAGAGCCAAGATCTGAAGCTTGACATGATCTGCAGCGGCCCTTTGGTATCTTGACTCTTGACACACCAGGGGCCTCGGGAATACTTACGAGGCAGACGACCAACAAAGGCGACGACGGGCGGGGATACTCTTTACGGGTAGAGGCGCCGATTAGCCAAATAAAAAAACAATAACCTGCAAGGTTCTAGCGTGCGTTTGGTTGAAAAGTAAAGACCTTATTCTCGACGAAACAGAAAGCGGGATCCAGTGACTAGAGAAATGCAGCAGGTTGGCGTGTCATTGGCGGACTAAAGACGGAGATAATCTGGCAGGCGAGACAAATGTACAAAGTTGGGGCCTTTGGACGAGAAACTTGAAGGAGAGATGCTCACCTCACTCGGTGAGATGAAAGACGGTGTAGATGGCGTAGGTAGACGGTAGAGTGGCACGAGTGGCACGGTGGGTGACAGACTGACGGTCGGTGTGTCAGTGTCAAAAGTGGAAGGAACCCCCCATCTTTTGGATGGAGACATTGGTGGAACCGAGGTGCCCTGGTGGTGCAGCCCTGCAAATTAGGGGACCGCAAGTACAAAACAAGAAGAAGATAAGTGCAGGTACGGATACATCGAGTACGTATCCGTCGCTCCATGCCTTGTAGAGTAAGGTAAGTATTGAACCTCCCGCTGCCTTCCTCAGCGAGTTCTCACTCCTCGCAGCAGGTCAACTTCCATTCGCCGTCAGCCGGTTTCGTAAAGCAAAGTACCTACGTACTCCGTACCTATCATCCGTATCTCGTCCAGTCCTGAACGCCGTATCCGAATCTACCTTTGGTAAGGTACCTAGTTACGAACCGTCTTGCCTCGGTCATGGTCACCCGTGCCTGGCCTCAAAGTCCGTTTCGCTTCGTTATCTCAACGGAAGACGGCCGACCCGAGAAATCCACGCCTGGTCCGCCCGAGGCGCCGTGTCTTCCTTTTCCCCATCTTGTTTCTCAAAAATCCCCTCAGCAAGAAAGACAAGAGATGGGATCGTGTTGAAGGGCCTGGTTAGTCTTCCGCCTTTTCTGCCTGCCATGGCCGAAGCGACGCCGCGACCTGCCTTCTAGGGTGCCTGACTCCCGCCTGAGGAGGTAACCTGCAGCCCGCAATGTGCCAGTGCCCTCCCCCGGAGCCCTGTCTTGCCTGGTGGCCATGCACCCCAAGGTTTCCCCTCCGTGTAAGAGGTGAGAGGGTCGACATGTACATCTGCAGATCATGGCAGTGTAAAGGTACTTTGGCCTTCAGCCACGGACGGCCCGCCCTGGTGCTGACAGGAACGGACGTATTCCGTTCTCGGCGCATACGGATACTTGCCCAGGGCTTATAGTGAACTGTTATCCGCGTCATTACTCGCCGCCGGTCCCAGGTTTTGAGTGCTGTATCATCGCTGCAATCCTCGGCCGTGTCATGGACTCATTCATGGCTCAATGGTTGAATACCAAGTACGTAGTACGACACTCGACTCCATTAGGATGTGCTTGTCGCTGTCATTCTGTCATTTTATCTTCGCCTCCTGTCAGCTCTGATCTAATACGGCCCGGTCGTGCTGCGGTCCTATTTCATGTTAGCCGCTAGATAAGGCACGGATAAGAAGGCCGGGAATGACACAAGATTACAGATAATCTTGTATTTGCAAAGTTCAGCTCCTGTAGGTACCTAGCTACTCCGCCTTGTCGCCATCATCATCCATGATACTACCTTGCGCAGTGCCTTGGTATATCTTGCGCTACGGATACCCGCTGTTTGCCTTGTCCTTTATTCTTCCGTTTCGAACGGATCCCGGGGCCCTCGGCAGAAAGAAGAAACACCAAAGTGCAGGGAGTGATGGGATTTGCCAGACATTCGATCGATACAGATACACCAATCTCAGATCTATAGGTAAAATCACGACCTGCACCGAATTAGCGCTGTCTTTCGTGTAGTCTCTCGGCAATATGCCTCAGCTGCCCAATGTCTCTAGATGTATTTGTATCTCACGCACGGCCAATGTCAGTCACGGATATTCCAAAGTGTTCAGCTGCAGGGCAAGGAAACACCGTAGTACCTACAGACAGTGTAGACTTTCAACCCCCCTCCCCCAATCGCATCGTCGTGGTCCACGATCCAGGCCATCCAGAAGCAGGCTGCACATTTTGAGGTTGCAAATACCCCAAGAGTCCAGACCTCTCCAATGGTCCATCTAAGCTCCTATGGTAGCCTTCATTCCGGACACCGACACGTCGGCAGTCGAGTTTACCCCAAGCCATCTCACGGAGCAAAGCTTGCAACGGGCTAGAGTTACAGCCACGTCGCCGACTTGGACGGAGCGAAGGAGTCCAGCAATAAGGTAGTTGAATCATCACGACCGAAGCCGGTGGTATCTTGAAAGTACCTACGCTTCCACTTCCGGAACCCCCCGCACCAACACCATCAACATCGGGCACCACCACTCTGATTCCTCCGACTCTGACTCTTTTCTTCTGACGGGAGTCTTCAAGTCTAACAAGACCTTCACCCACAAAACTCAGACCCGACACTTCGCGGCCTTGCTGAGCCGAAACAAGGCCGCATCAGCAGTCTCAATACTCGGTATCGGCCTCGCCATCAGCACCAATGCCATCGTCTCGGCATCAGCAAACCACCGCAGTGTGGCACTCGTGCATCAAATGGACCAATACTCTGTAAGGTCTAGGTAGTCTGCACTCCGTACACCGTACCCAATCCAATATCAGGCTCACGCACCTCACCTCACCTCAGACTCTCTCTCAGTCAGCCTGCCCTCCGACTATTGACTATTGAATGCGACCCCCCTGCCTCCGCCATTCCGACTTGCTGGGCAGAAGGAACAAGATTTGAGACAAGAGTCACCGAGAAGACGCGTCTTCAGCTGAGAGGTGAAGCCAGCCGACCACGTAGGACCTACCCACCAGTGCCAGCACACAGCAGCTGCTACTGAAGCTGCACAGTCCCTTTGGTCCTGACCTGGGTAGCTGGGCTGAACTCGACCCCATGTGTGTCCAGCTCCCCCGGACTTTCGCGTTAGACTCTCTCTGCCTTGCTTCCATTTCGGTGAGGTGTGGGTGAGTTACTTACTTCCATTTATTAGGTGCGTGTCCCCATTTAAACGGACCTAGAAGTCATTAGCGAAAGGCCGTCGTATCGTTTCGCTCTCCGTTTTCCGTCCCCCCCCCCCTTGCGCCCTCACCCGTTCCTTCCACCCCTGCCCGCGGTTGCCCTACCTTACCTTACTCGGTCTCCACCGGGAAGGGGGTCGCCCACTTCCTTCCCACTCTGCACAGACCGGGAAGTCCACCCCTGCCCCCTCCTTCTCACAAGTTCACACATGTCACTCCGTCTCCTTCCCCCTTCCTTCCCACACCCACACACAGCAGGTTCGGTACCTACGGTGCTCCTTCCCGCCACGCGAGGCCAACCTGAAAATAATACGGGGAAAGGACCGCACCCTCGCACTTGCTGCCTTGCAGCCCACAATCCCATAATCCATAATAACCCAGCCTTCACCCGCATCCATCCATCATGACGGCCTCCTCCCGATTCTCTTTCTATTCTATTCCGCGACTCTGACATCCCGCCATACCGCAGTGACCGAACTTTCAAAGGGCCTCGACGATCTCACAATAAGCCTCTTCCGCCGCCTCATACAAGTCTACTACACACATACGCCTCTACTCACTACCGCTTCTCCGATCCGCCCTCTACTCGATCCAGCCCACACCGTCTAGTGCTGTCTCGCCCTGCCTCATTCTCACCGGCAACCGAACAAAGGAAATCGAACATTTCCTACTCTGCCAGTAAATTCTTTTGCTGGACCCTTGGATATCCGAACGCCCGCCCGCCTGGATTCTTTGTCGCTTTCGTCGATATTTCCAGCACACCCTCCCGTCATCCCGAATTCCAGAGTCCAGACTTCCCTGCTCTCTGCCACCCCGTCCCAGCTATAACTCAAGGGTCCCTGTCTTGGAGGCTTAAATAACTCCCGCTGCGATCACCCCGGCTTTTTCAAAACACCACCAGCCAAGCAACTCATCTACGCGAAAACCAGTATCACGCGTCATTTATCTCACGCCTACACAAACCACAACCATAAAAGAGCCGCGCATTCCATCCCATCTTGCAGTCCTACCCGCCTTCCAGTCCACAACTAGCCGCCACTATCAGACTATAAACAAAATGTCACCAGCACAAGACCAATACTACTACGTTGTTCCCAACGCCAGCGCCATGGATCCCAACGCTAGAGAATTTGACCTCGCTTCACAAGGCTGGATCCAAGCCACCATCATCGAAGATGACGATCTCATGTTTGGCGGCAAGTCTTTGAGCACCTGGTATGAGGAGGAGAGGAGACGCCTGAGCAACGGTTCCTCGGACGAGGAGGAGCACCGCGGTCGCCAACGGGTAAGTCACAATGCCTCGTGTAGCCTGCTCGCGACACGCCACTGACTTTTCCAAGGTCCGCAAGCACCACTCTTCTCACAAGCATCATCACCACTCTTCGAAGCAGCACTCTGCCAGCTCCGACAAGAAGCACTAAGCGCGCCCTCTTTCAGCTCTCTATCTCCTTTGGTATAGACCGCCATCACCGCGATACCCTTTGCGAGCGCTTGAATTTCATACCCCTTTCACGTCGACTCTGTGTATCCAGCATGGATACCTGTGTCGACTTTTTCGCCTCCCTTCCTCACCTCAATACCCTCCTCTGTGTGGCATTGGGTACACTGGCGTTTGTTTTTATCAGCGTTGCATGTTTTGGCTGGGTCACTAGAACGGCTTCATGTCCAAAGAGAGGACAGCAACCACCATGGAAATTACGGGAGCCAAAGCAGAAATCCGCATTTCTCCGGCACCACCTTTCGTTTTAATTGTTATTGCATTGATCGCAACGGCTTGCGATAGCGTCATGATTCGCATCTAGATGGTTTTGGGGCATCATCACCAGACACTCTCTGACTCGAACGTCGAGAGCTGACTTGTTATTTTGCATGAGTGGATAAATGTCAACTCGGGGGATTGTGCAGCGGAGGCATCATACACGTACTGTACCCCGTTGCGGGACGGCGTGGCTACAGGTTAGCAAGATAAGACTGTTGCGAGGCAACGAAGGCGAGCAGTGGAGCTTCATCTTGGGCTAAGTAGCGGTGAGAGCTACGCCTCGGCTCAGAGCATGGGGCCCACGAGAATGAATACAAATCAGTTAAAGTATACCTTTGTGCCCATTTCATGATGCAGTGATTGTTACAGCAAAAAAGGCCATTTGCAATGTGTCTGAGTCCTTGACGGTCATGACCGCCAACAATGCACAGCA
>JFBX01000132.1:212832-304784 GCA_001563135.1 Colletotrichum simmondsii | reverse complement strand
GTTGAGACACATGCATAGTCATAAGGTAGTGAATCCAACAGACGGGTTCCGTCAGTGGTATTCCTCTGCAGGTCCAGCGCCTGAACAGAGAATTTTGCCTACCTTACCCTAGTCGAGCTGCAGCTGCCTCGCCCGCAGTGCAAGTTTAGGCTTGTGTCCCGGACTCCAGGAGCCCCGAGACGACAAAGTCTGGGAGAGCAGCGTTGCATGCACACACATGCATGCGCGCTACGGATAACTAGTGTCCTTCTGTCTGCCGCGATTTCTTCTTCTGCGCGGGATGAAGGCCCTGGTCGTGCGCGGGTTACTGCCCGTGGTTTCGGGTACGGCCGGCGGCTGGTGCCGGGGGAGCATACTGGGGGCGCCAGAGTGCCAGAGTGGGAGAGCGCCAGTGGCAGATGGGGGTCAGGGCCTGACTCGGGGACGGCTGGGTGGGTGTGTTCTTGACTCTTGTCGTTCCGTGTTCTCTTCCATTTCTTTATGTGTTTGAATCTTTTTGAGGTGTCCGGCATCGGCGATGTCGGCATTGAAAAAGTTTTATGAGATTGAAAGATGGTGTGAGGGATGGATTGGGCAATGCCCGAACGCCGTAACTCGATGTCGGCCAGTGGCTGCCACCAGAGACTTGAGCACGGAAAGTCGTCTCGATGGACTTGTCGGCGAGTGACTTAGTTTGCCAAAGCTGTTGGCCCTTTTAACATCAACGTCGTGGTCTATTTACGTAGTGGCTTGTGGTGTGTGGCTCTGATAGCCGTGATGTTGTCGTTTTGTTACGAGTTTACGCCTCGATACTTGAGTGATGTGCGCTGCGCCCAAGTTTATATCGAATGGATAGACCTGACCCCCAGATGTCATCGTTTCTCGCAGTGGCAGGCAACTTCGTCTTCCTACTGAGGCAGGTTTGATCTTGACTGATCACGTAACATAACTTTAAAAGTTGTCTTCGAGTCGAGCCTTAAGGGTTCTCCCCACTACCACCTTAAGCTTAACTTCATGCCTCAATCAAGCGTTCGTGCAATGTGACCAAGTCCCCGCACAACAGCTCCAAAGATGTGGTCACAGGCCGTGAACACTAGAAATAATCTCCGGGGCCTCCGTTCGTGAAGTTCAAAACTGTTCCCTCATGATAATTCCACGCCCGCCAGAACGGATTACAACGGAACGCATCACGGACTTGCACTGCTTAACCCCTGGTATCTCGAGGAAATACTGCCCTCATTATTTTCGCTGCTGTTGCATTGGCTCGCGCAATAGCTGCGCAGACCAACATGGGCCGGAAGCGGGTGATTCGGGGGCCATGTTCTGGCCTCAACACACCGACCTCATCCAATGCCTGAGAAGCATGGGGAGAGGTGACTTGAAGATCACTTGGCAACTTTATATGAAGACGCAAAGTCATATACAGAGGTGCGGTTTGTTTTACTGATCTGGTGTTGTTTCAAGACTATGAGCTATCATCAAGATCTCGCAACACGCGATTCGCTGTTATCAAGAGTCTTGCCGGTTTCACCGTGGCAGCAATACGTGGACTACTGTACCGCATATCACCATACTAGAATACTGGCCTAACCAATGCACCGACCCATCACGTCCTTGCTGAAAGCCATAGGAGAATGACAGATACTGTCAATAGGCCTACGACGCAGGGTGGAAGCTCACAGAGGCAAACTGCTGTCAAGATCAAAAGGGCGAATTACTGAAGTCTGCCCCCTTCCTACCTAGAGGTGTATTCCCTGCGCAGTACATGTATCCGGCTACTCCTCGGCTGCTTGAACCCCTACTATCCCTCACTGATATCCATCCGGAAAGAGTCTGACAAATACTCCGTCAGAAGATATTTCACATACTCTAGTGGCCTCAATGACTATCTCATACTGCTCTTCAGTGTTATCATCATGGACTATCCCCAGCCAAGTAGCAGTACTCTGAAAACTTCAACGTAACGTAAACACGGATCTTCTGGTCACATCACTCGACGCGGCGCGAACTGAGTGTTCCAGATTCCAGGGTAGTGTTGCGCCTCAGGAAAATGAAAGTTGATTCAAGTCGCGAATTTCGAGATATCCAGATGGTGGCGCTCTATGGCATTTGAGCTGGCCTTCTAAGCCGCAACTCCGGTCATGGAAACGCACCCAGCTTGTTGGATTTCTTCATCACGATGCTTTCGTGAATCCAGGCAGGCCAGTTCGGGCAGTCAACCTGAGAGATTCTGGCATAGAGCTTCAGAAGAACACATGCACGAACAAGGACGACGATATGGGCAACTGTTAGAATGACTGAAAATTACTAGGTAGCTTTTATTTCGAACTAAGATACTGATAGCTATCCGCTATTGAAGACTGGCATCTCTTCATGCGCTACACGCGATCCCTAGACGCCCAACTCGGACTCTCTTGCAGAAACCCACCAGATGCCTATGGATTACAAGCCGATCTCTCGCAGTAGCCCGATCGGTGCTCGTATGCCAGTACAGGCACGTCTGTGCAGGGGTGGCCTGCTTTCTTCCGCGCGCATGGCTGTCTCGCAAGTTTTCTCTCCTTGTGGTTTGTGCCGCACCTGACACAGTGGTACCGAACGTAGGGTCGGGTGCACATCTTTGCGAATGTTGTCAGTGACGTTCTGGTAGTAGTGAAGGTGGAAGATGAGGATCGTGTTTGTTTTCGGTTTTGTTGCTTTTCGGTTCTCGACGAAGTTGGCCGTGTTGACAGTTGTCTTGTAGTTTGCTTGGTTGAAAGTGTGTGGCTTGAGGAGTAGATGTATTTTCTGGTTTCGAAGCAATGAGAATCGACCCTTTTATATAATTTCAAAGACAAGAAGTGAATCATGTTGTCCGGTAGTCGAGATATCGTGGCTTATGGTACTTGGGAAGGTGAATCAGTCAACTTCCTTCCGAACCCTTCGAACCCTGATGTGACGCCAAGTCGCTGCTTCTTCCTAAGATCTGAATCAGTCACCAGAAGGCACAGAACCATGATGCGGGCAACTGTCATTTTGATTGAAAACTGTGATGTATCTTTCACGAAACTGCTCAGTCACCAAGGGCTACCCGTTGCCTCAAATTGGCATCCATCGCTGGGCAGCCTATGAACTCGTTGCACATACAGCCAGGCGCCCTTCACATGATGACCTTGCCCATCGTTCTCGACCATATTCATGTTCATTGCCCTGCTGTATAGATTCATATGCCTGCCGAAAGCGACCAACCCTAATTGCTGCTTTGCTCTGAGCTGGAGCGTCCGTCGCACTTACCGCAATAACCCCCCCTGGGATTGGCGGACAATATATCGATCGGCCCTGCACATTCTCTTCCCTCCTTCACAGCCGCGCACTTGACTTTCGTATGTAGGTGCCGATGACTTCCACTTTCGTTCTCGCATTTCTTATTTTCGCACCAATATTGACTATACTGGTAGGTGCACATTTTTAGAAAATGTATTCGGCGATGTTCTAGTGGTAGGATCAATGTGGCTCGGGGACTGTTATTGTCCCTGTTGATGTTGGTAGCAATGGTTGTCCGTGTTGAGAGTAGGAACTGTGTCTGGCTGAGATCGCTGCTGCTTCCCGAAATCTGAACTTCGGCTCGAAACAGAAGGTGCTTTCTTCAAAAGTTTACTCTCTCCTGATGAGATCTCGGGTGTTCTTGCTTCGTGGATGACCTGTTGACTGTGGCTCAAAAGTCGTCGTTCTTCCTTCCCCTCCAGTCTTTCTTATATAACTTTCACGGGCAAAGGACACTCACCGTGTGTATCGCAAGCCTTATTCACAGTCTCTCAAATAATGATCGGGTAAGCTCGAGGCCCAAGGGCAAAAGGCAGCGCAGCAAAGGCAGTGCTTGAATAGTCAAGATGTGCGATACCTTTTGCGGGGATTCTACCTGGTTGGTTGGGACAGCTGATAGGAAAGATTGAACAACGTCTTCTTGTCCTGATCTATTGAAGGACGTACAAGATGATCAAGGTTGCTTCAACAATCATCGAATGAACCTTAGTGATATACCACTTGATCCAAACGAATTTATCCTTCGCATGACAGTCATCACCTAAGACCCTTGACGACCGAACAACGTGCTTGTGAATCTCTGCCCCTTTTGGGTGGTTGTGACACAGAGAGGCGGAATTGATAGCAGATGAATGAGTGCCGAGTCGGTGGCGGTGGCATCGAATTGCTGAATATAGGTTTATCACTCAAAGGGGCGTGGTTCTGTAACCGTGGATTCAGGGGCACTTTGTGTCACCCTCCTTAGCCCGGTAAGGTCGTGGACGGTACGTAGTACTGTGATGAAGGCTCCCCAGTGAGAGCTCGTGTGTCCAGATCAATTCAAGCTGAAACGCATTGAAGCGCTGCAGAGATTGTTCTCTATGGGCTCACTTGAGGCCAGGAAGATAGAACAGGTCTCTTTGCAGGCTGGGTGTGTACGAGAATTGGCAGCCTGATACCCATTCATGTGTATTGCTCAACTCTCTTTGGGATAAAGCAATATGAGCGGCTGTTCGCTATTGCTCATGGACAGGAGTCACCTCACATCATGTTCTGCAATGCCCTTAGGGGAGGCACACGATGTTCACCGCTGGGACCCTCCCAAGTACGTTGAACCCAGGACCTGACAGACGAATGATCATGCCTGGCGCATGAAATCCTTAATGAGAAGACTTCACGGTCTGAGTAGCTGTTCCGTCACAGGTGATGAATGCCGTTGCGGTTCCCCAGAGACCCGATCACGGAATCGACTTATGATGCTTGCGCTTGCATTTCGTCAGGAAAAGTAGTGAGGATCGATCTTAAGGGAGTACTACTTAGGCTTGTCGTGTCACTGAGAAGACAACGCTCTAGAGAAGCGTGCTTGAACAACCGACATGATAAAGCTCAGAAGCACCTGTGTTAGATCCCATCTTGTATATAGTTGCTGCACAGTGAAGTATACTAGATTTGCAAAGGCATGGTAGCCATTCCCCCAGTCAATCATTAACCAACTGCAATCTAGACTTTACGGTCTGATTACCATTGCCTCAGAAAGCCACAGCTGCTTTCTTCTGTGAGTGAGATCTGACCCTGTAGTATACGGGGAAGCTGTTGGTGCTATTTGCGATAGCCAGTCCGTTTTATGACAAGTTTTACTGCCCCATTAGTCCTCGTTTCCCGCATGCACTGGTTAATCATCCGTGATGATGATTTAACTGCTCCTTTCGGAGCACCGTCATAGCTACAGCTGGTGTGCAAGAACCTGATCTGTTGATGCTCAAGTGAACCCTCAATGACGGCGAACTTTTCCTTTGCCAGCCTTGCCCTTGTTCTGCAACTCATTACGTGGTTACAAACGTGGTGGTAACTGGACCAATGTCTTTCCGGCCGAGGTCATCCACCCAAGAGCGAAAGACTGGGGTCTCACAGATACAGGATGATCCACCTCTACGTTCGAGCGCAGGGGATGTCAAGGTGGCAGTAACGTAGATGAGGAGATTGGTGCTGGCTGTGACATGATCCGAGACCAATCCTCAGTGCAGCTTCAAATCCCGGGTGAAAGCATAGGACTATACCTGTCGGCGAGGTTCGCACCAAGTAAAGCCGCAGGCTCATGACTTCAAGAGCGAGGCCAACTTTATCAAACGTACGCAAAGAGCTTCATCAAAGTTTAGGTGTTGAGTCCCATGTGTGAACAGTGTCTCTCGGAAGTTGTTTCCTCAGTCGATTATTACATCACGTGCAAGACGAATCATTGCCCTCGCATTGGTCCTAAGCTGCTAGATGCTGGATAGTCCGGAGACGAGTCGCTCATCGAGACCTTCCTGGCAGGGCGATGCGTAGTTTATCGGCCGGGAACGGGATTGAAAAACGGTCCATTCCGCCGGAGCCGGCATTTCCGTCGTCCGAGTGTGCCGCGGCGCAGCAAGCTTTGAGCCAGATCTGATGTGTAAATCTGCAAAGTTCTATCAGACCACTGCAACCTTATATCTCATTATGGACCTGTGACGCCTCGGACGCCCACCAGGCGTTGGAACATGCGGGGTATAGCTGATGTACAAGGAAATGACTTTGCGGATTCCGGATCGTACGTTGAGGGGACAACGGCCAAGAACTCTCCGTGTCGCCGGGATAAGGCATCCCTGACGAAAAGCGCGAGCGTTTAGTGGACAGGATGCAGTGCTGAAAGCAACGAGAAAAAGGTTCAGCTGGGCGAACGTGATGGCTTCTCGGCTTCCTTGCGGTGGCTCAGCCCATTCGGATATGCAGGATATTTAGATGAGTGCACTGAGCAGGGAGACTTTGACATTCTAGAATTTGAGCTGCAATCTTCAAGCAACAGAACTTTTGTAACGCGGCTATGCAAAGTAAAAAGTAGGCTTAGCTCCCGATTCTTAATGACGCCTCGTGATTCTCGTAGCCCCCTCATCTTAGTCAAGTGAGCGGGCACTACCTGCGGAATGAGCTCCGGCCGACAGCCCCGCGGGTCCGGGGACGGGAGCTTTGAAAGCCCCTCACCGGTCGCAGCTTCGCGGACCGAGGAGCTGTAGGTTTTGCTTGCTGTCTTTCCAAGGGCCATTCCGTCACTGGAGTCCAAACGTGACAAAGGGATTGTGCGGGCGTCAGCTGTGTTGACAAATTCTCAGCCAAAGTGGCTCGGCGGGGCGCAAACAGCCCAAAAGACTACAGAGGGCGCAACGGGCTGGACACTTGGCGTTGACAATCATGAGTGGCTTTGCGGGGTCAGCAGAGGACCAGGCCAAGGAGCCAAGTGTTGGTGATGGGGCTGTGGGCATGTGAAGATGAGAGGGCTCAGAGGAGAGTGAATCAGATGAAAGCTGAGATGCGATGAAATGCGGACAAATGAGATGACAAGAGTTGCGTCTAGATGACGCACTGACTGGGCGAGTGATGAGCTGTTTCTTGCTGTTCAAGAATTGGCAGACCTGGCAGACGAGCTTCATCTCATCGACATGGCCATCCCAAGAGTCTAGACCTCTTGGACGTCAAACCAAGCTTTGACCAAAGGATTCAATTTCGTCAGACTGTGTGGTCTTTGACTTTTGCTAGCAGTGCCGTCCGGTCATCTTTTAGACGGCGTCCGATGTGTCCGTCTCTGATGTGTCCACGGCGCCATGCAGAGCGCCACAGTGATCCCTCCTTGACCTATTTCAAGAGAGGCGTGAGAGGATCTGATTACCGTAAGAAACAAGGTAATGTGTGTTACCTACTAGTATGCAAGGCAAGGTTAGCTAACGACCGGTACTGCCGGTTTCCGTAGTAGCCTCTTTTCACATCTCAGCCAGAGGTCTCTCCCCAAGTCCCTCCCCAAGTCCCTTGGTTTCTTACTACGCATACCTACGTACTGCGTGCCCTTACACCATCGAAAAAAAGACTTCGGCCAAAGTCGTCCACTTCACCGAAAGTCGGGCGCCGATCAGTGAGTCCGGTGCGGAATCGGTCCCTGCACGGCAACCCTCTCTAGTGGTCCCATTCGCGGGAATAGACGGGAACTTTGAGATGAGGCCCGCCGGCGGTAAATGAGGGAACGCAGGCGGCAGCAGCCCTGTGGGCTTCGAGGGTTTCAAGCCTCAAGAAGGTTGGTTCATGGCTGGTTGGTTGTACCTTGACTTGACAATCCAGAACTCATGAAAGTAGGTAGGGTTGAAGGAGACACCACCAAAAGACTCATCTGACATGTCTCGCACACCCAAACCTCCCGCGTCCTTCCCGCACCGTCACCGTCATTTGATCCAAGGCACGCAAGTACCGAAGAAGGTTGGGTTAGGGCGCATGTCTCAGTATCCAAGACACAGACTAGCAAAGTGAACCCCTTCACCGCAGGTCATGAAGCCATTGAGAGTGTTGCCCTGGGCGAATCTGGGCCCTGGACGGGCGACGATGGCCTTATCGCTCCATATCAGCGTGGTATCGCATCATCCGGTCACACTGACTGGTCGCCAGGGAGAAACACACCCATCATGATGGCCCGTTGATAACCCACAACAAAACATTCAAAAGGTTTCAACGCTACCTTACGCCTCATGCGTGCCCGGGAAGAGAGAACACTTGACCGTAGCCACTATCAATGTCGTATCTTTCTCCCTCTCTCTCTATCTCTTCCTGAGTTTCTTCGTCGCCCGGCAGATGGCCATCCCGCGGGCGCGGACGGATGCCACGGCCTTTCATCGCCTGACCGCGCAGCCACGCTCGTCCACGTCGGCCAGCTGTTTTCATCCACTCAGAAACGCGAAGCTGACACCGCCGTAACATCATGACAAGACCAGGGGCGCGGGAAAGTTTCTTGCAGCGCCATCCGGTGGCATCCACAATTCGAGATGCAAGGGGAGAGGGTCCTCTCTTCCACTCGCATGACACTCTTCCGCAAGGTGAATACTTGGTAGGTAAGGCATTGGTAGTGTAGTCACGTAGTGTAAGTCGGGCGTGCAGGTTTTATTCGTACAACACACACACACTTTACGTATGTACACAACGAGGTACACGAACAAGTACCTCATCGACACGAAACTGAAAATTTGTTGACACATCGGAGAATTTCCATCATATTTTTTTCTTGTCCCTCTCGTTTAATTGTTTCCAGGGACCAATTCGACGTCACAGACGAAAACTCCTGCGTTGTAGCTCCAGTTCTTTTTTTTCACGCGTAGGGCCCCTTGTTGGTTACGTGGTTCGGCCCTTTTTTTGCACATTCTTCCCGTTGAGTTCCCTTGAATCAGTGATTCGTGAGAATCGATTCGTAGTTGGAGTGCTGGAGAAAGGCCTCGTCTCCAAAAGGCCCCAAAGTACTCCGTAGCTCCAAGAAGCAAGGACTTCAAGGAGAAGAGAAGAAAAAATTGCTTGGTTGGACCCATTTAATGCCCAGTTCCGGACACTGCCCGGGCCAGACGGAGCTCACAGCGCAACCCTCCCGGCCCCATCGTCATTACTCATTCTAGGTCCAATTACCTCAAAAGTACTACTTTCTACCGAGTGTTATACATGCTTCGTACTAGTAGCTACTCCTTAGTCTCAGAGATGTATGCGGCCATGGCTGGCTTTGTACCCTCAGCGCCCTGAGAGGTGTGCCACGAGTGTGCCCAGAGCCACACACACACTCACACTCACACATCCCAAGTTCCCTTGGCCTAATGGGCTGGTGGTAATAATAATGTCCATGGGCGTTGGCATGAGTAAGTAAGGATCGGCCTTGTTCCGTTGGGCGCTGCCGCGGGTCTGATCGCCATCGCTCTTCAGATTTTTAGGGCGCCTCGTCTCGAACGATCTGAGCCTTAGATTGGTGATCACTGCATAGGGTTCCGGCACCCGCGGCTTATATAGTGGGCTTGGGATCCCGTTCGAACTGCTCTCTCGTCATATTCGTCAGATCCCATTTCCTGGCACGGCACTTGGCTCTTCGTCTGAACGGTTCCCCTATATTTACATCGGGCACCCATCGACACCTCACGTCAACAATAAGCACAGACACTTACAGCAACACACCTCACAAAGAGTACAAATACCAACACGACGGAACCGAGCACACACAGACGGGCTACTACCACATACCACCTTGATCTCAACTTTCAAAAACTAAACGTGCAACTCTCATACACGCAAAGATCACATACACCTCAGCGCCATTACAATATGTTCGGCCGTCAGTCACAAACTCAGTTCCCCAAGCGAAGCAGCTCAGGCTATTCGTGGCCCGAGAGCGACAGTGAAGACGACATCGTCATCAGGCCCTGCGCCACGAACGAGAAGGCCGATGCCACAGTCACCATGACCGAGTGCGTTCCGGGCCCGACGGCCGTGGAACAGACCTCTCAGCCCAGACCTTCCCTCAGCGGCCGCCGCGCCTCCGCCGACGATACCAACCTGCAAGAGCTTTGGGAATGTATGCTTGAGCTCCAGCAACAATATCACTGCTACAACTCGACGCGTATGGAGATTGCTGCCGACAGGGAGGACGCCATGGACATGATGCGTATGTTGACACACCCACTTTTCGCCCCTTACAAGAGCTTCCTTTCGCTAACACCTTCTTCAGCCACCAAGTACTGCATGGACATGCTCAACGACTCCATCGAGTCCCTTCCCGAAGAGGGCTGGAAGAAGCTCAGCAAGTTCCTCATCACCGACCTCGAGCACGCCCAAAAATCGCAAAAGTGGAAGTTCTGGAAGCACCTCTAGATTTGTGCATATGGACCGCTCAACTCTTGCATTCATCCTTTCTTTCAGCGAAGCGAAGGGCTCTCGGCTCTGATTAGAATGATACCCCCTTCTTTTTTTTCTCATAACAAAAGTTTCGGTTTAGGGTCAGGCGTCTCATCGGATATCCCCTGGTTCAACTACTCACATTGGGTTTGGTGGCTCTGAAGGCATTGGCGGATTTCTGTTACATTATTTAATCCATCACACAAATCATAACTGACACACTTTGAAACCTTTACTCTTCCATCATCGTGTCTCTTGTAGTGAATTCTGCCCCTTCACTCATACGATTCCGTCATATCGTACGACACGACATCTCATGGAATGCTCGGTGCGGGGTGTTGGAGATCTCGGCAGAAGCTCACGGCCGCCGGGTCCGATTCCGGATCGTGAATGCCGATCGTTCGTTGGCGTGCTCACCAGTGTGACACGACATGCATGTGCCATTACATCGCGGGGAAAACGTCAAGTACGCCGGTGAGTCAGAGCGTTTTGACATGTCGACTCAAAATGTGACGCTAGCTGCAAGCTTACACGTACTTGTCAAGTAGACGGGAGGTATTTCATCACGATGTTGAAAGTGCAGTGACGTTAGTAGACTGTTAATGGGGGGACCCGTTGTATCCGCAGTATGTCTCGATTCTCGAGTCAAATTGCGGAATTAGCCTTCAATAGCGCAGAGCATCACTCATGAAGATCGTCGTAAGAAATCATCTCATTGGGCTAAACTCTCATTACAAGGTCATACAGAACAAAGCGGAAACCAAAGCAATAGTTAATCTATACAGCCGCGGCAACTTCGACAGGTCCCTGCGGAAGCCGGGCGGCCGCAATGTTGCACTGCCGGAACAACCGAACCTCATCTTCCGCAAAGGCGCCCACCACGGAGTGGATCACGCCGCGGTTGTGGAAAATGACAAAGTCGCCCTGCTCCCAGTCGTGAGCGTACACGTTCTTGGGCGAAATGCCCGGCCGCTGCAGGCGGTGCACCGTCTCCCGCACCTCGGCGAGGTCCTCTACCACGGTGCCATCCGCCAAGTGCAGCTTCCGCACCGCCGAGGGGTGGACCTGCAACGCCAGCCGGTCCGTGACGGGGTTCCGCCAGCACATGGGCAGGATCTGGATCTTTTCCTCCTCGATGGGGGGCAGGTCCTCGAGCGGGACCTCCTTGCCCTCCGAGACCATGCCCAGGCCGGTGGAGCGGGACTTGGCGCTGCTCATCCACACGTAGGGGTGCGGTGCGTACTCCACCTTTGTCGTGCGGACGAACTCTTGGTCCTCGGGCGAGAGGTTGTCGTACATTGCGTAACCGGACACGAAGGCTGTGGTACCGAGAGGGACCGTCATCTCTTCGTCGGTGCCGTCGTCGTAGCGGAGGGTTTGCTTGCGGCCGCCGGGCACACGGACTGCCAGGAGAGTCGTGGCGACGGGCGGTGCGAGACCGTAGAGCGCGGCATCAATGTGCCAGCGGTAGAAACGTGTGAAATCCAAGTCATCCTCATCAGGGATGGTTGTGGCGTGGAATGTGCGGTGGTGAGGGTGTCTGAGCTGGATGTTCTTCAGACCTTCGTACTCCTCGACGAAGCCATTGCCAATGACTTGGACTTGAGGCTGATGCGGGATGGTCTTCAGGTCGGGGTGCAGAATGGAGCGCTTGGCGTCCATAGTCTTGCCGTGACCGTAGTTCTCACCAGAGTCAGGGTCGAACTTTTGTGTAATCTCAAACTGTGCCTTGGGAGATGCATGTCCCTGGTTCTTGATTACGAGAACTTGGTGCTTGAAAAGAGCTTCACGGATGACATCAAAGTCGGCATCTGTAAATCGTCAGCCACTGGTCTGAAATTTGTGAGTCTTGTTACTTGAAGCTTACCAGAGGAGGTTACCGATTTCACGGGTATTCTCCCACTACTTGTACAACATCATCGCTTTCAATACATCAAGCTCGCATCGTTTCTTACCAGTAAGATTCTCAATATCAGCGTTGCTTATGATAGCGCCAAAGTCAACAGCCGAGTCCGCAGCAGGGACAATTGGCTGGACGGTTATGCGAGAGGTAGTTTGTGAGATTGCCATTTTCGAGCTGGAGTTCAGAATAATGCTGGTTCTTAATTTGGTAGTGCGTTGATCTTGTTTCGAATGGCAGCTGTCTTCCAACGTCTCAAGTGAATTCATATAGCAGTCCGGTGGCCCTGAAGAGGCTTTTATGTCTTGTAAAAGATACTGTGGTGGAGTCGTCAACTCGGATCCCGCCGATGACCTGCGGGTGAGTTGGTTATCTCACCCGCACCGGCCCGCCCGCACTCGAGAGACTAGATGCAGAGGTGGTGGGGTTTCTCGATAAGGCTGTGGCATAGAACACCGAGTTGCGCATCTCCGGTTGTTATTTTGCTGGTGTTATTGGATGATTACTCTCGATATCTGTCGACTTGTTGAAGATTCTGGATTGGGGCTTTGTGCACCCTATCAAGCAGTACCATCAGCCTCTTGTTGACAGTAATTCAACATCTGGCTGCTCGCGTACCCAACTAATAAGGTACATGACTCCATCCTTGAACCAACATCGGCTCGAAGCCCCAACGCCGAACCCGCGAGTCACCCCGCCACCCCTCCATCCCACCCCTCCATCTCTTCCCCCCGCGACTCGGCCTACGGGCGCAGAATCCCGCGAATTTCTGATAAACTGTGCCCGAAATATTGCAGATTCTCGCGTGGCAGCCCCTCACTACGCACTGGTGCTTTCCATCTCTTCATAGCCCGCTGCTGGTATGGCTGCGTCGGTCTCCGCCTTTCCGCCGACCGAAGCGGACCATGTCGTCGGAGGGAAGCGGCAGTATAGTGTTCTCAATGCTCCAACGTGTCGTCTCTGCCAGAGGCCAACTGCAGATCTGGAGACTATGCATCCGTGGCAGTGACTACCTGTACCCGTCCTCAGCCGCTGGCAAACGAAAGCAAGCCAGGACGTGACCGTGGCGCTATCGTTGCGTCTGAAATATGAGTCGATAGCGTAGTTGGCTCCTCAATGCTTCTTGACCTTATCCATCCATTCCTTGGAAGCCTTTGTGCCGTCGTGAGCTTTTCGGAAAAGTCCTCGCTCCCACTCGTCCAGACCGCGGAGGAACTCCTCACCGGAGCCACCAACACCATCATCACCTCCTTTTCGGGCGTGCAATGCGATCTCAGACGCGCGCGCGATGAACGTCTTTCGCATGGTATCGCTAAGGTCGCGCTCGTCGAAGAGATCCAGGATGCGAGTGCCGAGTCCGTAGAAGTGGGCGCTCTGGTCTCTAACCGGCACCGAGCGCGCATCGGCCTTGAGTGCTTGTACGACTTGATTCGAGAGTGAGGGAGGAAGGTTCAAGGTGACGGGCGCCTTGGAGTCGTCGCCGGTGCCTGCATTGGCAAGGGCGAGCATTTCGGCGAGCCAGAGAGGGAGGCTGACATTGGTTCCTGCCTTCAGAGCATGCGAGGGGTTATTGTCGAGGTATCCGAGGTCGGCAACATCGAGTTCGAATTTGCAGGGGACTTTCTAGGCGGCTGTTAGCTTTGGTCATCGATTATGCTGAGCGTGAAGGTAATGGTATAAAGAGAGGGGCATAATATAGGGAATCACTGCATACCTCGGCATCTGTGAGAATGGAATCAATGTCGTAGTAAGACATGTTGGCTTCTTTGACAAGATCCTCGCTTTGTTTGACTGGGTGTTCACAACTGGGATACGAGACCGAACCTGGGAGGGGGGCCTTGCTGGTGAAGCTTGACGCGTCTGGCGATGCAGCAGACGCGGTTCTTGGAGCCCAGCCACACATCACCCCGCCATGTCTGTCACTGTCAAGCCACATCTGTGGGTTAGGCCGTGGCTGTGGGTGCGTTAGTAAGGCGGTGGTAGAAGAGCACCAATGAGACGTGATGGATTACCTAAGGGTGTTCCATGGAAGAGCTCCAAGGAAACTAGAAGTGACAGCTCTCCACTTTTAGTGGATGACGACATTTCTCCACGTCTCTCATTCGCTGAAAGCTCGATTAGGTGATTGAGTACCTGGGTACCTAAAGCAGTGGACGGGGGAACCGCTGGAGGAACACGGGGAGAAGCGCAAAAGCGCTGAAGAGCGAGCCCGGCCAACAACAGCTCGGTAGCCGTAGCCCGGAGGCAGCTTTTCTGGAGATCCGAGCTCCCTCACGTAATAGCCGACCGAACCTCCCGCAATTGACATCATTCTGAGATTTGCACCTGCATTTGTCAACCCGCCAATTCAACGTCAAAAGGTACTTTTACACCCTTACTGCCTCGCTCCTTTGGTCTTTAGCATCCCGCAACCTTTGATCAAAGCCATTGACACTAATCAAAAGACATAGAATACGCAAAATGTCGTCCACTCTCCTCCGTACCGCGCCCGTCCTCCGCACAGCTCTGCGAGCTGGTGCCGCTAAGCCTGCTGCTGCTGCTGCTTTGGCCAGCACCAGCTTCATTCGCGGCAAGGCTACTCTGCCCGACATCTCCTGTAGGTAACGCCGTTATTGTCATCGTATTCGTTGCGAGGATACAGACGCGCTAATGCCTCCTCCTGTGCAGATGACTACGGCGCCCTCGAGCCCTACATCTCGGCCCAGATCATGGAGCTTCACCATTCCAAGCACCACCAGACCTACGTCAACGGCCTCAACACCGCTCTTGAGACCGTCGAAGATGCCAACGCCAAGGGCGACTACGCCAAGGCTGCTGCTCAAGCTCCCTTGATCAACTTCCACGGTGGTGGTCACGTCAACCACTCTCTCTTCTGGGAGAACCTTGCCCCTGCCAGCAGAGATGGCGGCGGTGAGCCCGATGGCAAACTGGCTGTACGATATCTCTCTGACACAAGCCCGCATTCAACTATGAGAAGATACTGACACATTTCACAGCAAGCCATCAAGGAGGACTTTGGCTCCTTCGACACCCTGCGCAAGCAGATCAACACCTCCCTGGCCGGAATCCAGGGCAGCGGTTGGGCCTGGCTTGTCAAGGACAAGACCAGCGGCACCCTCGGCGTCGTCACTCGCGCGAACCAGGACCCTGTCACCGGCAACCTCGAGCCCCTTCTCGGTATCGATGCTTGGGAGCACGCCTACTACCTGCAGTACCAGAACCGCAAGGCCGAGTACTTTGACGCCATCTGGAACGTTGTCAACTGGAAGGCTGTGGCCAAGCGCTTCGAGAAATAAGCAAATAAGGGACACATGTACGATATGCAACTGTTGATACCTAACAAAAGTTTACCGTGTTCGACCAATGCCGGCCTGTTGGACGACAACGTGCTAGGCTGTGACAGCCACCTCAACTTCAAACGTCAGACATTCTAGGATGAAATTAATAAGTTTGGTAGCTATGATACTAATGGTAGCACTACGGCCTTGACTGACAGAAACAAGTCCCGAACTCCTCGCTCTATTCAACAATGGCTCGACGCCATCTCATGGTATTGGGAGGAGCCCCATATCCGCCCACTTGCTGCCATCAAAGTGAACGTGCATCAGCTGCCGGTTCGCTTGGAAGAAGCAATGACTGAGGTCATGCGATGCCTCAAGAGGCACCTCCGGAATCTTTGCCGACGCAGCTGTCACGCAGGCGATATGTGTTGGATTGTCGGCACCATCGAAGACGGAATCCGACTCCGGCCCTTTCCACCCTGTCGTGTCGTCCTCGTACACATAGGATATCTTGCCAGTCTTGGAGTCCTGGTACAGGACCCATGTGTTGAGGGCCTCTGATTTTTGGCCGCTAGAATCGGCCGAGCTACCGCGAAGCCAGCCATGGTAAAGTTCGAGTCGACAGTCACGGGTAGCTGGCCCGTCGAGGTGAGCTGCTGGCCACCAGATGATCGATCATAGTTTTGCAGATGGCCGTCGGTGCTACGATATATGATACGTGCGCTTGATGCGGATGTCAGGTCTCCAGCTGAGTGGATTACTTCTCGAGGAAGAATCACCAGTGCCGAGCCCGGAGACGCCGTGACCCCAACGATCTTAGGCTCCTGGAACCTGGGCGACTTGTAATCGAAGAATACCTCCATAATGTCTCCGTTGCTTGCCTGGACAATTGTGGACGGCCAGTACGATGCCATCTGTGTTCCCGTGTTGCTGATGGTGTAACCTGCCTCATTGACGCTGTCTGTCAGTCCCCCTCTCGAGAAACCTTCACGCCAATTGACGCCGAGGATCTTGTCTGGAGATCCGAGATAGAAGACTTCGGACTGCGGGATTACAGGCAAGGGCTTCACAAGACATCTTTAGTAAAAGGACCGCCGACGAAGAAAGGGCAAGTACGAACCTCATCGGGCTTGGTCCACAGCTGACCGGCGCCGAAAGGAGAGCCCACTTTGGGGGCTGCCCCAGCTTCCATCGGGGCAGTCCAGGCTTGATAGATGGTCATGTATTGAGACCGTCTCAATGAACCGTCTGCGCCTTGGAAGAAGACTTGCAGGGTGATGTCGGAACCGTATCGCCATCCGACAGCAGATACCGCCGAGTTCTGCATAATCTTAGTAGCGCTCGTCGATGGCGCATCGCCGTTTACCGATCCCGGACCACTCGTCTGTGATTGTGCGCTCCGGTTCACCGTCACCCTCCATGCGGCCACGCCGCCGATGACACCTCCAAGAATCAGAACGACTAGAGCCACCGTGATTGCGATACACCACGGGAATCGCCGACCCGGCCGCTGATCCTCCTGTCCTCCAACATGGCTTCCAGGGGCTTGCGAAGAGTAGCCATTATCCAACGTCTTGTGTTCACTGTAGCCTGAGCCGTTTTGTGAGGAAGATTGCCAGTGACTTGCTCCGTTGGCGATAGCTATGGGAGTGTTGTCGTAGTGTGTGCTTACTTCAAGCCCTGGTTGAACAGACTCGGCTGGACGGTTCATGGTGAGCGGCTTGTGAGGGAGGAGTTTCCTTTGTTCCAGTTCAGAACGAGCGGAGGGGAGCACGAGATTTCAAAAACACCAAAGTTCCAAGAGTTCAAGAGAACGAGCGACAGTGCTTCGTGGGTCTCTTGCCGTATGTATATCTGGACTCACATCCGACCCCACGCTAAGGCAAGGCTTTTACTCACTTCGCTTCGTCTTGTTTCAATACTTTCCAAATCTACGGGAGACCATCCAAGGGCTCTAAAGTCTCGTGTCCTTCTTATCCACTCTGGAGGCTACCTACTTTGCAGGACCGAATCGGCCCCCAGGTTCGACGCCAGGACACGAGCCAAGATCTGCAACTGTGCCTTCTCGCCCGCAGGAGGAGCAATGCCAGGTAAGAGCCGACATCGAGATGCCCCCTGCTCTATGGATGTCCAAGGTGGCCTCGTCAGAATTTTCCCCAGTCCAATGATAGGGTCTCTATTGACGCGTAGGATTCTCAGGTTCACCTCAGACTGGAAAAGAGACATAAACTTGGCAATCATCAGGCTACACACGCTGTACGAGACTTGGAAGACGTTGACGCCAAGGAGGCGGCACAGCAGGGTCTCTAATTGCGGCCTCTGGTATCCTGCAGCTAATAGGGCTGGGCTGACTGATGTGACGATTCATAACGCAAAGCTTCATGCACTGCCAGACGTCGGCTGCACTGGAAATACCAAAGTCCCTTTCCAGCGTGCCATCGCTTTGCTGGTCTTGATGAAGGAGAGCATGGACGGGGGACTTGAAGCGCCAGACCGGGGGCCTGGCTAATTGGCCGACAGGCAACGAGCTGACAACACTAAATTAACCTTGTTTGTGACTGAGAACGGGTCTGAGACTGGATGATGATTCGTGGGTTCGCTTTTGGGGGTTAATTCTCCAGTCCCATGAATGATTGAGGCCAATTACTGCATGCTGCTCTACCTGGTGTTGCAACCTTGGATCCCAGACTCCAGTTTCCCGGGATTGCGCCCTTTGTTGAATAAGCAGGCCTTGTACAACTTTGAAAAAAGCTTCACTTGACTTCATCGTTGACCGCGGTGATTGCTAAGCGGCGAAACTCGCGATTCTATCATCTCTCTGTCAAAAACAATTGGAAAAAAATAGTTCAAATGCACGAGAACCGCATCTGGGGTCGATCGGCACAGGATTGGTCCAAAGGACTTTTGGTACGCATCAGATTGCTCCTCACGTGTGCGTATTAGGCAGAACCAAATGGTTCGCGAGTCCGCCACGTTTAGGCTTCATCGAGATAAAAATGAAAGGGAAAAACTGCTCTAAATTATCGAATCTCAGTACTTAAACATCAAGATACCATAACGCTCATAAATTGTTCCACCCAACTCGTTTCACTTGCCTGTATTCCATCGTGAAAAGTAATCATACCTTCAACATGCACCTCTGCGACCTCTGCAAATCCATCCCATGGGAGGATCTCCCTCCCTTTCCGAATGAAAACTTCATGAAGACTTTGAGCGGCTACCCACGCTTTCATCACTTAGTATTGAAGAGTCAGCTGATTGAGAAAGACACGCCGATCAAAAGATTCGGCGTCCAGTACCATGCAAACCTCCAGAGTCTCCGCCAAGCTGCCTCTAGCGGTTGCGAGCTCTGTCAGATCATCGAGAGAGAAGCCGATGCACTGATAGAGGAGATCGCAGGCCTTCCACAGCCGAGACGCGGTCTGATGCAGACTGAGCCCAGCTGGGATATGTGGCTGACGAAGCGATCGGAGCCTGAAGTCTCCGGCGATGGGTTCTGGGTTGTGAATAGAAGCTCGTGGGGGAGTGATAAGTGGCTCGTCCCGATTGCGTCCATCGGCTTTAGTTCGGATGAAGGTGAGTTTCTCTCCACTGCCTGCTCAACTTCAACTTCTTGATATTAATGCTCATTTGCGACTTAGATGACCCTCGCACCACCGGTTCTTCTGGCCGCGTGTTGAGAGAAGTTCCAGATGAGACGACACTCCGTCGAGCTGTGAACTGGCTTGAGAAATGCAATGAACATGATTATTGTAGTACTCGCGGAATGTCGCCTCTACCAAGTCGCGTACTTGACGTTGGAACACTGGAGTCCGGTCCCATCATCAAACTCATCGAGCCAGGTGGTGATCTCCGCGGTCGATACATCACTCTAAGCTACTGTTGTGGTCAAGCATCGAAGCAATTTACTACAACAAACGAAACAATGCAAGCACGAAAGAAAGGTTTTTTACTGGACTCCTTACCACAAACCCTTCAGGATGCAGTCTTCATTACTCGAAAACTCGGAGTTCAGTACCTCTGGATTGACAGTCTCTGCATCTGCCAGGATGATCTCAAAGACTGGGAGCGAGAGTCGGGTCAAATGGCTGCAGTCTACTCTAATTCCTACCTTACTCTTGCAGCCACAAAGTCTTCGGACATCAACGGGGGTCTCCTCTCGCCTCGGAAGAAAAGGACATACTTCAAGCTTCCTCGGGCAAGTTCCAGCAACGAAGACACATTCATTCTTGCGTCTGCTCTACCTCTCCACAAAGAAATCATCCACGAGTACCACTTGCAAATGAGGGAGGAGCCCCTGACAAGAAGAGCCTGGGGCTTCCAAGAACGTGTTCTTGCTAGAAGAATACTACACTTTGGAAGCGAACAAATGTACTGGGAATGTCTCGAGGGATTCCACGCCGAAGAGGGACTCAAACTCCCACGCCGATTACCCTGTGTCAATCCCGACCCAGACGTAATTGCCTACGTGGAAAAGCGCGCCGAGGAGCAGGCAGAGCTTCACAAAGACTTCAACCACTCTGCATCCTCTCTCAAGGTCTGGTCTCATCTCCTGCGCGAGTACGGACCTAGGGAGTTAACGAATCCTGCTGATAAACTGCCTGCATTCTCCGGTGTGGCGAAGACCTTCAGCAAGATACTCGACGACGAGTATCTAGCAGGACTGTGGCGAGGTTCCTTAATCGAGGGGTTGTGTTGGCAGCCACTGAGCTGCCAGCCTGCTTCGGGGGGCTTCCGCGCTCCATCGTGGTCGTGGGCCTCTGTCGATGGTACTCCTGCGACGGGGTTCTTGGGCGAGAGTGTACCTCATGCCGAGATCATTGAGGCAAAGGTCGAGATTGACGGCGAAAATCCATTTGGTCGTGTCAAAGACGGCTGGATCAAGCTCGAAGCTCCGCTTGTGAAGATGGTCGTGTCCGACAACAAAGGCCCGACAGGACACATACTCCTGAGGACCGAGAAGGGCGCGACTGACTTCTACGCGATGCTAGATACGATTGATCGGGACTACGTCGCTAGCGGAAGCCTCCTCAGCTCAATGGATCTGAGTGCTGTCGTTGTGGCTTTCACCTATGGTACTCCTTTCAAGGCCGATCCCGAGCGGAAGGATCCATGTGCTCAAGCGCTACTTGTGGTGCCTTCGGAGAGTCGACCGGGTTGTATGAGGAGAATTGGGATGCTCGTCCAGGACGGAGCAGCCTTTGGGGCAGATCTACTGGCTTCTGCAAAGTCTGTTGTCACCTTGGTTTGATTTGTTTGAGGGAAGTGAAGAGGGTAACGAAGTGCAGGGTATCATCAATATATTTTCAGCCTGTACGCCATGCTGTTCTGCTAGATCGCTTCGACTACGTGGCAAAGGTTGGGTAGTTAAGGTAGGTTTCTACATGTTGAGATCCTGCTATGGAGATGTCAAGAAGTGCGCCTTGGTCTCTGGCCTCGCCGGCATTGAGTGCAACACGCTGATCTCCACCGTTTTGCTGATCCCTCCCAGTGACGTCGGTTCAATCCCGTCAAGCCCGATGTTGGATCTTGACGAGCCAGCGCTGATGATGTTTTCCTGAGAGCTTGTCCGCCTGCCACCCCGAACCTCTACCAGTCTCTCGCTGTGTTGTGTGGCAGCATACCAATCGTTCTGTTTCTGATACGATGCAAATCCTCGGAGTGGCGGTCGACTTGGCTGTGTAGGGTGATAGACCTGTGTCGTGAAGACGAGTTTAGATGCCAGGATGTCAATGCTATTCGAGTAATATTAGTTAGCAGCACCATGCAACACGTGAGAGTATAGGGGTGTAACTCACAACATGACTACAGGGAATAGGCACTCAAGTGTGTATGCGAAGCGGTCAATCTGACTTGCCGCATTTGTAGCACTCTGCGCAGCAATCTGAAAAGAATATGTGACGGCTCGCATTGTTCCAACCAAAGCCAGCGTCGCCAGCCGGACTTCAGTGCTTCGCATTAGATATTTGAACAGACCTCCCTTCAATGCTGCTCTCAACGATGTCGACTTGACCTCTGCGAACGTCTTGAGCAAGAAAAAGGAGCTGATACACTCGAGCGAAGCTATGAGGACAAAGTAACCGATGTGTAGGTTATTGACGGTGCTCTGCAGGTTCGTATTGCCTCTTAGGATGAATTTGGCGCGCGAGGCAGCGATCATGATGCGTATTGATATGATTGAGAGAACCATGATCCAGAACAAGCTGTTGAAGATCTTCCAGCCCAAGTCTTTCAGAATTCTTCGGAGAAGAACGTAGCTGTAAAAGGACAAGCCCACTTCCTGAATCTGTATACAAGGTTAATGTCAAGTACGCGGAACACTCTTGAAATCCAATCTCACCATCCAGAAGATATCCCCAAATATCGACGCGGCAGCTTTGCTCTTGAGGGAGTACGTTTCATCGTAGAACGCGTAGTAGCAGAGTCCGTTCGCAATAGCGCCAGAAGCTGACGACACGATTGGCACCGCAGTTATCTGGGAGAAGGTTGTGATTCCGACAATGAGGAAGCCAAGAATAACGTTGGCGGCACCGATAGTACTCAAAATCGACCAGCTTAGCTCGAAATACACCGGAAGGAGCGGCGTCGACATGTTGGCGCCACTTGAGCAACTAGATGTTTACTCAACTGTCGCATGGCCGTTGGATGTGAGAGATGGCTTGAGCATCGTCTGTCGCGAACGCTCTACGATCGGTCTCGCGCTTAATACTCTCTGCCTGGCAAACCTAGTGGCATCGACCGGCGTTCAACTCACAAGGCGACTTGGTACTTTTCGGCGGCAGGGTGTCAGAAACATGCAGTCTGGAACTCTGCCTTGCGAATCGCTCGTCACAAGGCGAATCATTTCGCAATCCGGCAGGTTTCGGTGATGTTAAGAGCGTTCGAGACGAGTATATCATGGTCAACCCTTGTCGCAAACCGATGTGGCCGAAGTTTTTCGTCAAACCTAAGGATGATGGGCTTGGCCTCTGCTTCAATCCTCATAGTTTCCAGGGTTCAACATCGGAAATATGCACGGCAGGTGCACCTATTTCCAATACGGTTCTTCGTAAACATGGGACAATGCCCTGTGCTTCAAATCTTCGGAAGAAGACTGCTCAATTCTCGTTTTGGTGTTCCCCAAGGCTTATCTACCTATTGTGTGCCTCCTTCAACACAAAGTCCGGCGTGAAGCTAGCACCATCCTCTTCAGTGATGAATTTGGCATATGATCCTACCTTTACTGCCTTTGAGGAGTTGCAGAATTTGTCGTGGCACAGTGGCTGCGACCCGATGAACCGGTGAGTGCGACTGGCTGCCGATTCCCCGACCAGACTTGAGCTTTAAAGTTCGAGGCACAACACCTCGGACTCCCCAGAAAGCTTACAGCACCTCATTGCCATGTTTAAACCCCGCTTCTCTCCAGAATGTTTATGGATAGAGTCTGAAGGGAGGGAAGCACCCTGTCCGACGATCTGCGACTACTGCACGTGTTCACTCCGTTCGCTGAGCCTATGGCCAATGTTCAGAGGTAGGAAGATATTGGTGGCGAAGGCGATTTTGGATCCTGCGAGTGTTCCATCAACAGCACCACGGCACGGTACAGACGGGTCTTAGCAGAGAAATCCGAGACGGGCGAGACCATGATGATGGGAAAATGCCAAGAAGACGATGGGCTTCAGGCCGATAAGTTCACGTCAAGGATACTCGGAAATGACTCCGATGGCCATACCAGACTCCTAGCAGGTCATCGATTCCCAGCAGCTCCAGAGCTGACCATCATGTTCAATTCTATATGTATGAGAGACAATTTGGAGCTTCTTCGATAGTGTGCGCCTGTGTACGTGAACATGACCTACGGATTGGCTAGCGATCGTTGGGAGATGAGATTGCAATGGGAACTGATGAACGTTATGGACGATTAAACGGATGAATGAGAATAACAGTGCGTTCTCGCATAGGATGCGATGAGGAGCTTGAGTCGTGAAGATACAGAAAGTATATTAACACGGCGCGGTAATTTTGTCACTGGCGGTTGAAGTGAAGTTGGAGGCAGCGCCTCACAACAGTCTCCAAGAATGGTCGGTCAATGACAGGTACAGCAACCACCACAAACTTAGAATACTACGAACTTCTTCAAGATAGCGATACGTCGTATCAGCCAGCCACGATGAAGACGCTACGGGACATGAGAAAACGTTATTACAGCAGCTAGATCAAAGCTTAACGGGGACTTTCCACGACGGCTGTTTCTACTCGCTAGGGAGAACTCTCTTTTCAAATCAGTAGGTAGACAGACACCCTTCTTCTGCTTTCGTTCGTCTCATTGTCCCACAGACAACGACGAGGGAACTAATCCTGCCAAGTTCAGTAGCTTCTTGAGCGTCAAATACATGTACCAGTAACGGCCTTCCAAGCTGAGGTACGTTGGGTATCCTATTCTCATCCCGCCTTCGGCTTGTGATCACCTGAGCAAACAGCCTTTTTTCTACCCTGTTCCGAACGCCTTTTCCGTGTAATTTGACCTGCCTCCAATACATCCTAATCGCGACTTCCTCCATCCGGAACTATACCCTCGCGCACTGGGCGGTGATGTCGTCAAGACCGGAGCTCTTAGCTATGTTCTGTGCCCATCGAGGGGATTCCTTGTTCCGTATCTGCGTCGAACATCTTCCAGTCGACATAAGACTCCCCTTCATTCGTACCAATTGGACATGGTTGTGTATCCATTTGTATTCCTCCTCCGCCGGACGCCGATGCCGAAGCGCCCCCGGCCATGCTCGATGATACCAAGTTTTGCGCCGCGCCGGATATGTATTCCTCGATAAAGGAGCACCCACAGCTGCCGTGTTGGAGCACCATGGTCTTCAACATGAGGATCTCGCCTCGGAGCAACGCAGCCTCGTCGTTGAGGTTCTTGTTGATGTTTTCAGCCATCGCCTCCTGGGTTTGTAGCTCCTCGACTCCCTTTTGCTTCTTCTTTCTGCACTTGTAAGCTGCCTCCCGGTTCCGTGCGCGGATCTTATTCTTTTTGGCTTCGGCGCCGCTGCGTTTGTCCCCTGTGTCGATGGCGCCGCTCGTTGATGTGTTTGAGGCTCGTCGGGTGCTGCCTTTCTGCCGTGCTTCCGCGCCTGTCTTTGGTGCGACAACGTCTGGTCCATCATCCTCGGAAATCCTCGGTCGCCCCCTACGTCGCTTTGGAGATTGTATCGCCTCGATTGGTAAAGATGGTTTCGTTTCACTTGCGGAATCGAAAATCAGAGGATCAATCGGTGGGAGTTTCGGTGAGTTTGTGTAGTTGTGTGGTGAGATGACGGAGCTTATTGGTGACGCTAATCCTTCTCCCTGATTGCTGGCAGGAGAATCTTGCCATGAATGAGGACCTTGCCCTTGTGTTGAGGCCGAAGACTGGCGGTCTACTTCAAGAGGAGGATTCGCGGCCGGAACCCGGGGCGAGGCGAAAGTCGATTGTAGATCATTGCTGCCGAATGTCTGTCGTGAATGTTGCTGCTGGTGCTGCTGGTGCTGCTGCTCTGTTTGTGATTGAGATTGCTCCAAGTCACTTATAGTCTGGTCTGCATATTGAACTCAGGATACAGCCTGAAATATAGGAATATCTAATGGATAACCCACTTTGTTGAGGCAGGCTCACACTACTGCCGGGAAATGCCATCTCGAGCTCTCTTTTCGCTGCGATGCGACTGTTACAGGGGACGGCAGGGGGGGAGCAGGGTTGTCTCGACTGGCTAGGCTAGCCTTGGCTGGAGACGAAAGCTTAAGCAAGCAATGGTGGTATCACGAATGTAATACTTGGTGTTAATGATCAATTGTGCGTATTAGATGGACAATAAACCTCTGGAGGTTATTTGGCGAAGAATAATAACGATTTGGAGAAAGTCGAAGGTGGTTAGAAACGAGAAACACACACACGTACCGCGTCTAGGGGTTCGCGACGAGGTCCTACGATCCTTTTAAAGGAATACAGCACTAATCCGCGGAAGACGAGGTGGGGGGCAAAGAGTCTGTGGTCTTGTCCCTGGGCCCGATTAGGACAAGCACCTCATGGCACGGCGGCACCAAGGCAAGACACGGCAGGCCAAGAAGAGGGATCCTGTACGGTGGAACCAGTGCCAGTAACAAGATCAGCGTGACCGCATTTCGGGTGAGCAGTGCTTCTTGAGAAGCTCGTGGACTAATTAGCGGGGTGGCTTCGGCCGAGCTCAACAAGGTCGAAGAGGGGCCTTGACTCCCGTAAGCCTTGACCTTTGAGGCCTTGCCGTCACATAACAGCTGCCGAGGTGCGGGATGCAAAGAGTGTTTGCCACTATGAGAATAAGTAGCGTCTAGGTAGTGTGCAGATTCCCGTCCCTCCTGGCTTGGCTCGGCTATACCAACATACTACTAGCACGTAGGGAAGCGGCTTCAACGAACCCTAGGTGCCTATGTGTTGGCCAGGAACGATGGGGTAGACAAAATAAGGGGAGGTGTTTGCGATGTCAACATGTACGATGACGGAGCGCCACTATCCTACACGGTTTCCGTAACCTGCTTTCGTTTGTAAGGCAGGGGGGCGCGGGAGCTTTCCTCCGGGTTTGGAGTTGTACGAGTTGAATCTCAGCCAACGGAGTTGTTTCCATAGAGCAGTGAACCAATGGGCATGCCTCAATGGCTAGCTTTTGATCAGAGGCAGGTCGGTCGACCAGGAACTGCTTGCTTGTGCTTGGCTAGTTGGGCCCTTGTAATCCACTAATTAAGATGGAATCGCCCTCTTGTTCCCTTCCCCCTCGAAACCTCCGCTCGCTGCCCATGCTCAATCATTCCCGTGGCATACCCACTGTGCCACTTTGATCTACCATCCCGAGTGTCCGAGGTACGCCATTGGACAATTACCAGAGGAAGCAAATCGGAAATGTGGCTTGCCATGAAGTGGCGAACCTGCAAGGAGGAGTGTGCCAGTGTGCCTCGGAGCCCCGGCTTGGACGCGACGACGAGCCACAGTTTCGACCCCGCGAGGCAGGTCAAACAGGCTTTCATCTTACATGTGCCGTCGCAGCCACGAGCAGGTGAGCATCAAATGGCCCTTGAAATCTCTGGGCTGCTGGCGATTCTCCACCACCGCGTCATCACTGGGTTGCTTCATTGAGATACCTTTCGTTGGCAACGAAGACGGGGGTTCTTCTCCGCGGCCCCAATCCCGACGGTTCCTGGGTCAATTCTATTGTCAGTTACTTTTCGAGTCCTGTAATCCTGGGACCGCATCGTCCTATCTTTGCGGCTTGCCAATATGTCCGTGGTGCATCACGCTCCAATGAACGAGCCTTTTCGAGGAGCAAAGATGATCTGTGACCCTGTAAACTCCGATGGAATTCCTGATCTCGATTTGAAAGAATCCCATTCTGCTTAGCGATCACATTTCTGGACCACCACTCGACGCTAATTTAGCGCATGAGTTATCCTCTTCTTCGGAGCACAATCTCCACGGACATTGAGATTTCTGCCCTTGTCCCTCTCCAATCCCTTCCTCCCGTGCCACTCATTCCATCATATGTCCTGTCAACACAACGTGTGGCGCAGTTGACCCTCTTGAGTTGCCGGCAACGAGTAGTCACACTTTGAGGTTTAGAGCAACTGCTCAATCATGCCACTCAGAACTGGGGTTATTGCCTCTTCTTGACATTCCCTTGGCCTTCCCACCCTCAGCTGATTGGCTTCAAGTATCACTAGACTGCAAATCTCTAGCGTACAGTCACGAGGAATTAAGCTAGAGCCGAAAACTCGAACCGCAGATGGTCCTCCGTCCGGGCCGGTCGGCCTATTCCGCACAAGTTTCACCCAGCTATCAGACTAGCCCCAGAAGTGAGGGGTTTGGAGATGCTTCTAGCTTATCCCGCACAGCTCTGCAAACTTTAACCATTGACAGTAAAAGGCCGTCCTCACCTGCAGCTAAGTACGCACAGTGTATCGGTAATGCAAAGCCTGTCTGCTTGAGCCGTGCATCTGTAATGCTGTAGCTGGTCTGACTTTTGATATCGGATTGTGTTCTGTGAGGACAGGTGCTACAGCGTAGCGACTGCATAGCGCTCCCCTTGATAGAAACAAAAGTTCCAGTCTTATCAAGCTTCTAGTATCCTCTGGCGCTTGTACCTCAACCTCAAATCGTGCACCCAATTCACCTCACCTTTGCCGTACACGCTTTTCGTAAACACTCGAAATATTGAATCCTTTTTTATCTGATCCCGCGTCCTGCGGCTCGCTCTTTTGGGATTGTGCCCCGATGCCAGCGTCTGAGCAATCTTGGACTTGAACGGACTGACCATGAAGATCCAACCCCGAACCAGGTCCGGCCATCGATACGATAGAAACGAACGCCATCATGGGCAATCACGATGGTCCGATCCAACTTCTACTTTCAACGGTTTCTCCAGGCTCGGCTGGTGTCGCTCTTTTTCTCGCTCTCTTTGCCGAAAACAGGCGCATGCTAGTGTTAAGCCATGCGCTATCTGCGGCTTTGTTTGGTTGGTACCAGAAACAGAAGACTCGTGACAACGGTTTTAATGACTGTCGCAAGGGAAATTAGGAACCTGCCACTACGCTCTATTGTTCTCGGTCTAATCGAGTGAGACTAAGCTGCAATTTAGTGGTGCTCTTGACACGGATTGTTATTAATTGCATTTACTATGCGATTCGAGGCCCAAAGTCCAGTCCCGACTGTGAGTTGGACTCAATATGAAATCATGACAAATCGGAGTTTAGGACAGGCCTACATATACATGGCTCCTGATAAAATCGCACGCAGTATATCGTCAGAGAGCTAGCTTGTTTGCTTCATAGCAAAGGTTACGTTGCTCAGAGTCGTCTCTGTGGATACTTGAGGCGGTAAAGAACCAGCCATGATAATGGCCGGTCAGATTGACAACTTTAGGGAAGGAGGTTTGCCTCTTGGCTTATGACTCGCTTCAGTGCGTAATACTTTAACGACGGCATATAATTCTTTGGGGGCATCAGGGACTTCGGGTGGCTGGCCGAACTGTCTGCCGCCTCGGGAGGCAATGCGTCGCAGTCAAACTAGTTATCAATCCGTTGGTTGCAGCAAGAGGCCTATATATGTGACATTCGCCTACTATATTTCGTTCAACAATTATGACCAACCGTACGACTAACACCAACACTATTCATGTGTAGTAGCTTCAAGCCGCAACATATTCTGAACTTATGCTAACTTCGGATACCCCGTTTTGAAGACATTTTCCGGGTCGAACTTCTGCTTGATCTCTCTGAGCCTTGATAGGGTGTCCTCGCCATATGTTGATACCCAGTCCATGTCCCCGTCAGGGCCCAAATTACGGTTCCCGTATGGAAGCATTTGGCCTTGTTCTGAGAGGGAGTTGACCAAATCATCCGCCCACTTCTTGTACTCTTCATATTCCGCCGACTGTGCGGTGGTATCGATGACACCACCCGACGGAGCTGCTATGCGATGCCTCTTGCGCAGAGGGTAGCAAACTGACGGGTTCGCCTCGATGGCTCGACCATGAGAGGCATGGATAACAGTAGCCGAGGTTGCACCCGGTGGTGAATTGTTGCCGAACGCACTGGCTATTCCTGGAGTGAAATATTCGAACATCCTCAGTCGAGGATACCAGTGGACATTAGTCGGCGAGGGGATTGCATTGAAAAACGTAAAGTCGTCCACTGCAGGTCTGATAAGTTATTGTCGTCTGTATGGGAGGGCTGCGGTACATACCTTCTGCCACCGTGTTAAGAACTGGCGTACCAAGAGACTTCATCTTCTCAAAGAAAGCCCAACCCTCTTCCAGGTCATCGTTCTCTGACGTCCAAGCAAAGAGCCAGGCAAATACGGGACCAACGCCGGGAAGAGCCATGTGAGTGGCTTCGCCAGTGAAATTGACAGGCAAACTCCTCTCAAATTCACCAAACTTCTTCAGCACTTCGCCAACCTGATCATTGGGAAATCCGAGAAAGCCCGCCAGGAAGCCCGTTTGGGGATACACCTTGAGCTGTAGCTCGACTACGACACCAAAGTTGCCGTTGCCAGCGCCGCAAAGGGCCCAGAGCAAATCAGGATGATCGTTCGTGTCGACGATGTCGCCGTTTGCGAGAACCACACGCGCACCGAGGATTTGGTCCGCGCCTAGCCCATGGTAAGCGCTCGTGTATCCGTAACCACCGCCCATGGCCCAGCCAGCGATGCTGACAGTCGGACACCAGCCGTGGGGGGTGACGAGCTTGTGCTGTTGCAGAAAGTGCGCGAGTTTGATGCCCAGGATGCCGCCGCCAACGCGGACGGACTTTTTGTCCTCGGCGATGACGATGCTGTCGAGGCTTCTCAGGTCCACGATGACGCCGTCTTTGCCCTGTGCCTGCCCGAATGTCAAGTCGTGCCCACCACTCCTGAGGCCGAAGGGGATCTCTTGAGCTTTCAGCTCCTTGATGACGGCCACGACTTCGGCTTCGGTCCTCGGCCTGATGATTGCGAACGGCTGTTGGGTCATGTTCGCGTTGAAGAAGCTTCGAACTTCCTCATACTTCTCGGCCGAGTTCGTGTACACCAAAAGATTGGAGAAGTTCGTTGTGAGGTTTTTCAACTTGGGTGCATCTGAAGCGATCTGCTCCAGCGTCGATGCTGTGGGGTGAGACCCCCGGAACTCTGGTGAAGCCTCAAGTGATGCCATTGATGTGACTTCTCGATATGGAATATTGGTTGACATTGCGAAGTGTGAGGTCACAATGGAGCTTATGTATGTCCCGTAAATGCCATGCGCGGAAGGGGATCTGCTGCCAAAGCGTGCAGCTCTCATCTAGGAATGTAAACAGTGACTGTCGATTGGACAGGAACCCGAGAGATTTAGCCATGCTACCGTGGGGGAGGGGCCGGCTAGGCTGACGTGAGATTTAAGCAGGGCAGTATATGGTTTCTTGACGAAAGTCCCCATAAGAGGACGCGTACGGATGGGCATATGGCCACGTCGCGATCGGTAATAGCCGCAGATTAGCTGAGGAGCTGTCAACCTCATGCCAATTTGATGCCTTCCGAAGAATCCAGAAAGAAAAAGCCATTGTGATAGGTCGAGGTCTTGAGCTGTAAATAGTCGAGAGGGGTAACGACAGGCTGGGCTTGGCATTACTAGTAGCTCAAGATCGTGAGTTGTGTAGTATGCGGCTCGATAAACGCTTGAGACCGATGGAGGATTCTAGGCTAGGTGTTCGTAGAAGGTAAGATGGTGTACTCGACTCCTGGATTCAACGTGATGGTCAAGACGTGGTAGATTGGCAATCGACGGCCTCCAACCGCTTCACAATGTCTGCATTAAACCTCAACAGACCCCAGACACCTAGCCAGCCGGAGTGAAGCTCGCCTACTTCTGTTCAACTGGCATATGCTTGCGTCTCGGTATCAGCATTATGTGCTAGTTCTTGGGATTCTGGCGACGTGCAGCACTAGCTTTTCGAAAACCTTGATACCGGCAGAATCATGGACATTTTCGGTCCAAATGACATCCTCAAGCTTGGCCTTGGCTTCAGGCCATGTAGGTCCCAGAGAGTCTCGCAGATTGGCTAACTTTGGCAAAAGCCAACGATCGTCCTCCTGTTCAAAGACGGATATAGCACCGATAACAAGACTCCAGGCCAGCAGTAGTTTCGTGGCAGCGCATGTGGAGGCTGACATCTCAAAGTTCTTGCATGCTGACCTGAGCTTGATAGTCAAGGAGGTGAACTGGAATTTTGCACCTTGTACCTGGAGGAAGAGGGTGGTGATGTAGCTGATCATCGCAAGGCGACCCAGTTCGGCCAAGGCATTGTGTGTTGTCGTCTCCGAGTACAGCAGCCGGTATTGAACGCAAGTCATGAACTCTTGAAACAGGTTCGGGTCAATCTTGCGATTAGTATGGTATAGTGCGGTCGCTAGGCGGGAGAAGTCGTGGAGATCTTGGAAGACGTTGCCCAAGCGACTGTCGGCCGCATCCAAGAGAAGTCGTATGCTTGAAGAGCCGGGGCAGATCTCGGAGCCGACAGGGACTTTGCCCAGTATAGGGGAGAAAGCAGGCTCCCATGAGAAGGTATCTCGGAAGTAGAGCGGCTTCTCGCCGGTGCATAAACTCCAGCCAATGTCCACCCTTTGCTTCGTCAGATGTTGGGCATGAAATATCGAGGAATGGCACGTACCGGCAGATTTTGACCTGTAACTGAAGATTGTGAGAGAAGCTTTCGATCCCGCCCCTCAGCTTCACTATCTGACGCATGCCTTGGATATGTGCGGCGGCATTGTCGCGCTGTCCGAAGATTTCGGCCACCATACACATGGAGACGATTGTGGCAATGGTCGAGTCTGCCAAAGCCATATCTTGGTCTGCAATGTTTTGGTTCAACAGCTGAAGTGTCTTCCAAATGTGGAAGTTGGTGTGCTTGCTTGGGCTGTCTCCTTTGACAGTGTCGTTCATCAATCCTACAGTGAATAAAATCGAGTGCAGAAACGCGGCATCTGTTAGCAGCCAGTAGAACCACGGCGTCTTGCTCTCGTCGTACTGCAAGCACCATTCGATGGGATACATTGTCTCTTTAACAACGGCGTAAACTATGACTAGGGTGAGCATGACGATAAGTCCAGGGCAGAAATCAAGCTCACATTCGAATAGCATGCCCCGGGAGGCCGCGTCAATATCGTCGGCAAATTGGAACATGTACAAGTCATTGGGTGTGCGGAACACATGCTCGTACCAGGCAATTTTGTAGAGCTTTTGCTTTCTCGGCTCTTTAACGAGAGCAGTGAGTGACTTGGGCGCAGGTGGTTCCTCTGGTTCCTCTGGAGGCTGAGGACTAGTCTGGTTGACCCATTTGGTTGAGCGTTTTTGGCCGCCACGAGACGGGCGTGTATTCTTGCCTCGCATGACATGGCTGCGTATGAGTTTCCGATCGTCTGTCTTGGGCTTTCCAGATGTATCTGTGATGACAAAGGCAAACCCCTTGCTGGCTGCAGTAGCAACGTTAGAGTGGATGATGATGATGGGTAGAATGGATTAGAGATCATACTAGGCCGTTTCTGGTTCCCCATCTTCAACCCAGCGGATCTCAAAGGTCCTATTGCCTCTTTCGGTGAATAATCGAGTGGAGTTCTCTCTCGTATGTAATCAGCAATGGCTTGACGGAGACCTGACAGAGCTAAGGGTGCAGCCGAAACGAGCTCTGGGATGCTCTTCCAGCTGAGGTTGAAGTGAGAAGACCGGTAGGGAGGAAGGACTGTTTACCCAAAAGGGAAAACAATCGAGGAAATGGGTTACGGAGCGTTCAGAGGCAATGAAGACCAAGCGTAAGACGGCCAGATTTACCCTGCAATCTTTCCTTATCCCGGCCCAATCCCCCCCTCACTAAGGTACAAAGTAAGCTGGCACGACACGACCAAAGTCCCTTCGCCGAGTACTGATTGTTGCCTTCTTCCGGCCTAGCGCCCATCCTTCCGGCCTCAGCCCCGCTCGCTGGCGGCCGCTCCGCCACGTGATATCCGGCGGTTTAGTGGGCCAAGGCACTGGCGGGGGATCCGAACACGCCGTCCACGCTTCCGATTGCTTTCCGGTTTTGGACCAGGCCTGTTTCTCACATTGATTGATGTCCATATTGGGTAACCAGTCGGTCTTCCCTTTTGAGACAGCAATCCATCACCAGGCATTCACGATGCCTCAACTTCAGCCATCTCTAGCATTTCGGTGCCTCTGCCCTCCGGTCTACGCGCGTTCAAGAGTGCAAATTGCCTTACGTCCCAAGACTGAAGCTGATCATACCACGACTTGAAAGCTATATATTCAGCACGAATCCGACGATGAATCTCAACATGCTGCTCTATACAAATCAATGCAATCACATCGACAACCGCCAACAACTACAACACTTTACTTCTCCCATCACCTCACAACTCATCATGACGAGCTCACTTGAACAAACTCCTCTGACCATGGGGCCAGGAAGACTATTCATCAACTCCCAGTTCTGTGCCACAGTCCGAACACCACCAAAGGACCTCTCCCTCTCCGGAAAGACGGCTATCGTTTCTGGAGCCAATATCGGGCTGGGCTTCACTGCCGCACGCCAGCTGCTCGATCACAATCTCTCACGCCTCATCATCGCCGTTCGATCCGCTGAAAGAGGGGAGGCTGCCGCAAAGACCCTGAGAGAAAGTCATCCCGACGCTACGGTCGAGGTCTGGTCTCTCGACATGCTCTCATATAAGTCCATCCAGGACTTTGCCAACCGCTGTTCTACCTTGCCCCGGATCGACTACGTCATCTTGAATGCCGGCATGGTTCAGGAAGACTTTAGGCTCTCACCGGCAGGCCATGAGCAAGTCTTCCAGGTGAACTACTTGTCAACTGCGCTTCTCGCCATCCTTCTCTTGCCAGTCTTGAAGTCCAAGAAAGCCTCAGACCAGCCGAGCAGATTGACAATCGTCAACTCGGGCACCGCATTTATGGCCAAGTTCCCGGAGCAGCACAAGACCCCTATGATACCTGCATTCGACGACGAGAAGTCTTTCAATGCCACGGATCGGTATTCGACGTCGAAGCTTTTGGGTCACTTCTTCATCATCAAGCTCGCCGAACACGTCCGAAGGGAAGATGTCGTCGTCAACCTCGTCGACCCGGGTCTCTGCAAAGGATCAGGACTTCACCGCCACGTCGGCAGTCTCATCAAAACGATAGCGGAGGTGGGAAAGAGCTTGACGGGGAGAACTCTCGAAGTCGGAGCGTCAACATACCTTGATGCCGCTGTCGTCCGAGGAGAGGAGACTCACGGAAGTTACTTGATGGACTGGAAAATCTTTCCGTAAGTGCTAACTGCCCACGCCCTTTCATCGATGGACCTCGCTAACCACTCGCTGACAAAGCTTTGCCAACATCATCTATACACCACAGGGCAAGACCGCTCGAGAGCAATTGTGGGAGGAGACTTTACAGGAATTGGACTTTGCCGGGGTGCGCTCGATCCTTCGCTCCATGCAGTAGGACTCGCGATAAGGACCTCGCTTCCTTCCGGGCCCTTTTGCCCCGTCAGCCTGGGACTTTGCATTACCTAGGGAACATGTTAGGTCGTATGCAGAAAGTCTAATTGCTGATTGATGCAGTCGCCTCGGATGGATGCAATAGTTTCTGGTATCAGTCTGCCTGCTTTCCTTGCCGCGTTTCCGATTAGGTGTATTGGGTGGATGGGCTTCGCTTAGATATCTCGTATCATCTTTGGTCATTCCATGGGTATTCTGGTCTACATAGAGTAATGAGTTGACAGTCTCACTTCTGTACTGATTTGTCAGTTCCAACAACGCCCGCTTGTGAACGCCTCGACCGCAAGCAATCCATCATTATGTCTGGCAAGTGGTGGCGTCAGGATGCTGTGCCGAGCTGGCATGGTGGCAAGCCGTGATCCACGAACGAGGAAATGAGTATCATGACATCTATCTCGAAGGCTTAGAGATAACGATGAATCTCACGCTATGATTCATCTACTGAAGTCCCAATCCTTCATATCGGATGAACCGTCTGTTACCGCGCAATTGGCAAGTGCAGGAAGGCGGAAGAGGTGTGTAGATCGAAGCGAGAGCTCACCATAAGGCGCAAGATCATCGATATACTGCGTCTTCGTCGGTGCAGTGGACACCATCTAATGCCGTCTCGCAGTCCACGAAGGTTTGGTCCTGGTACCAGAATTCTGTAGCCTGGCTACGGCAAGTCCCTGCTTGACATGATAGCTTACGCCAAGGTGCCTCACCACTTACTCTCGGTTGATGTGGCAAAGCACCTTCTTAGTTGAGATGGTACGTTGTATTGCTATACAAACTGAAGGGGGCTAGACTCGGCTCCCCCCAACGGTGAGTGAGCTTCCAACTTCGCATTACAATACTCAGGAGAACAATGGCATAGCAACCCGTGAGAACTAGCAAACGATCCTCAAGTCTTGGCGATCTTGCCTTTCGGATGGCTCGCGATAGGGTATCACCGGTTGAGTGCCATCACCGAGCTGTCGGATACGTTCATTCGGGGTTTGTCTTTGTCCTGAGATGGAAGTGATATTGCAGCCGAACGTCACCGGCGTGCGGCTCCAGTCCTCTCTCCGAGGCCCCTCGACTTGTACGTAGCTGAGCGATGAAGCGGTACGATGACCACTTCTGGGCCTGCGCCCGCTGCCAAGGCGCCGCATCGTTTGTAGAAAGCTTCCTAGTTCCAACATACCTCTTTGGCACTCCGCAGGCCAAGAACAGACCGAGCCAGGGGACCGCTGCGGATGACCCTAGAGTCAAACGACCCTGGCGATACCGCACGATGGATGTCTGTCAACTCCGGGCGCAAAAGGTCTGCGGCGATTCCTCAGCTCGCCCAGCGGAATATCTTCCAAGACTTTTCCAAGACGGCAAGATGCGCCCATACGAAGCATTGGCATCGCCAAGGATAAAGCCAAGTTGCCGCGAACCGAGGATTCTGCAGTGGTTCACGCATCGTGGGTCTTGGAAGAAGTGTCGTTTGAGCCTCTACAACACAGTTGTCCAAACGAGCGTCAAAATGTAATTCATCAAGGGAAAGTAAAGGTAACCTTCAATTATTTTTATTTAAAAAGCCATCTAGACTAAAGGTTAAAGGCGAGTCATTGGGTTAGTTTGCGCCAAGAGACCATTTTGAACTCACATCGGATACGGAAGCTTCTTAACAATCGCCCTGGCGCATGACTGACGATTTCGACTATGAGAATGCAAGCTATTCGCTTGGTTCATGACTTATTCACGAGCTGCCACATCTGCCGCCTCGCCGCCCGAAGAGCAAGAAATGGAACCAAGGATATGGCTCGCGATGGCCCAGCGCGGAGTCGCGCCGCACAAACGTCCCTGACGTCTCTTGGCACGCTTAACAAAGTGCCCGCTTCGATTTCGAGCACATAATGAATGATAAGGGGATCACGCGCGTATTGCGATAACAGTGGAGGGAATTACACCATGTCGGGTTGGCCAGCATCCTTGATGCAACATCAAGTTCGCAACGCGCGGTGTACCCAATCGCAGCGTCGGTTTTTGACCTGCCGAAAGAAGACCAGTGCCGGTCGGGAATGTACTCTTGCGCGAACGACAAAGCAATGGACGGAAAAGCTGTTGGCCTGTCGTGCGCGTGCGGTCTTGAAAATGGCGGGTGCCTCGTCCCTGCAAGCCAAGACTTCAATGTCACAGGGCAAACGCCGCGGCCGGCTGTGATTTCGAGGGCTTATCATCGGCTCGTGAGCTGGCGCGAAAGCATCATGTTCCGGAGGGAGTTCCGCACTGGCAATCCTACCGGCGAACACCTATGAGGTTTGTATCGTATCCGACGCAAGTCCGACGTCCATCTGGAATCGAGATGTGAAGTGCCCATTGTCGGCGAGCGATTTGGGAAGAGTAGGTGTAAAGAAACATCCGTGAGCGCAATGTCGAATGCTTGTTAGTATTTCCGTACTGCGTAGGGTATAGACCACACAATCGACAGCAATCTGGCCCAAATCGCACGGAATGACTAGCCAATCCTACGGCAGAAGACTGACAGGGATGACTGATAGGACGCGTTGCTTGATCCATCTAATAAGCTGCCGATGTTTGGCGCCAGTCTGGTTCGAGCATGGATGGTGGCCGTCAAAAAGTTCCTCCAAAAGCAGTATTCTGCGTCCCTCCGACCGCCCCCCGCCCAACTGGATAAAGCTCTGAACACAGATTAATCAACTTGCCACCTTGTGGCTGGTCGGATGATACCACTCCTCTCTGTCCACGGCTTTTGAATGGTCAATCCGGTTGCAAATCCTCCGTCCATCTGGCTGATAAGAGTTGGAGAGACTGGCTGGGGGAGAGAGAGGGGAAAAGGGACAGACAGGGGTTGGTCTCCGTAGCGGAGCAGGGCTGCATTGTTGGATGGGGGGACGACATCGATACCCTCTGCCTCACTCTCAAGACTCAAGAGTCAACTCTGATGTTGAATAGACGTGAGGCTCTGACAGCTTCAGCGCCTCTCTTGAAGGCTGCAGAGATGGTGTGCATTTCCCCGGACGGTGACAAGCTTTCGGGCAAGATCTCTTGATTTTTCTTGTCCTTCTTGATGGCAGGTCTTGGACGTCTTGGACGCTCTTGGGAGACCTGGGGGGATGTCGTGAAAGTCTTAGGCAACGGGCTTGGGCAAAGCTTGGGGGGTCTTGGGGGTTCTTGGGAGAGGGACGCCACGTCCAGGGTCCTTCGATCATATCCTTCTTGAGCCATCACCGCGAACTGCCAAGCGCCTCGAGTCGTCTCTGCCGTCGACTAGCGTGTCAATGGGTGAAGGGAGAGCAGCAGCAAAAAGGACCGAGGGCCATTAAGTCGAGTGGCCGTTCCCTCCAACAAGAGCATCTAGTGCTAGCCATCCACACCATCCAAAGACTCTAGAGGACGAATTAACCGTTTTCCACCAACCTTCCGTGCTTCTTCGACGCCGTTTTGACGGTGCCTCCCGCTCTCGCCTCGCTGCGGCAAACACCGCTGGAATGTTGTAGTGTAACGTCGTGGCTTCCGACTAGCTCGTCTCTTCGTGCGTTGGTGAGATGCTTCTGCATTTGCATTGTCGTGCCCACCAGCTGAGGGAAGCGAAGCGGCGCAGCAATGTAACCAGTGATAAGCTGTAACGACCGAGAGCCCGTTCGTGGAATCCTAGGTAAAGGTACGAATACGGTTATGTAGGTCTCGATACTCCATAGAGACACGATCGATTGATCGATGCTCTCACAATGGAAAGCCAGGCTGATGATGGATGGGATGCCTCTCCACCCCGGCCCTCACGTCTTATCGTAGGCTCATTTGAACCACCGCGCAGAGTTTCTTTCTTTATTCTTCCGGAGCGGCTCCCTCCCACATGCCAGTCCCACCAAATATGCTTCTTGGCGGGAGCACAGTGAAAGGGCAACACTTTCACACGCGACAGTGCACGGTCAGTGCCGAGAGGGATCCCCGGATTGGTATTCGTATGTATACGGAGTCGGTCACTCGCCTTGCCACCAGCATCCCCCCGCCACTGCCATATTGCCTGCCCAGAGCCCGAGATTGGACATTGATGGGGGCAACATGGATCGAATGTCTCTACACGGCGTCAAAACTGCGTACCAACTCAATCCCATCAGAGACTTGATCGACCAAAGCGAGTGAGACACGGGCTGCTTCCTCCTTCTGTAGGCTGGTGTGTCGCACCACACGATGAAGCCATCGCGATTGCGACGGGGGGCGGATTCGCAAAGGTCCCAACGTCCAAGATAATCCGTACCATTGGCAGACCTGAATCTCGCGAAGACTGCAGCCGCATTCGCTCACGTTCAAAAAGTCCCCAAAAGAGGTCTCCCCGCTATTGATATCTTGGACCTGCCATACTGGATCAAGCCACTTGAGGGCCCAACTGCTTGGCATCACCAGCGGAAGCGCACTTGACCCCCCAAATAGGCGGTTTCCTGCGTGTTGGCCGCCCTGTCTGGCCCACGGGAAAGCCCAGCAGCTGGTGAGCATGTTATCCTCGTAGCCAGGCACACCAGGATCCCTCATCTCTGGAGGCCCATCTGCGCTGTGGGTTCCTGGGTCAGTGGGTGCCGAATGCAACTGGACCCCGGTGGGTGGCCGGGAGGAGGAGTGGGAGGAGGTGGGGTTTTCCTTTCCGCCCATCGGCCCACGACTAGGAGTCTGGAGTCTGAAGGACACCAAGGGAGAAGAAGGCAGAAAAAAGGACGAACTGAACCGGCATGTTAGAACAACATCTCAGGCATATGGTTCGTTCGAAGGAAGTTTGTGTCTCTGTACGTACCGGGATAGACGCCGTGATTCTCTCTTGTTGGTCTTTCTCACCCTCTCACTTCCTCCATGTCATCGTCTCACAACCTCTCATCTCATCCTATTCTTTCATTGCAGCCGCCCCCCGGCAGATTGCGCCCAATGCGGCTATAGTGCGAATGCAGACCGATCCCTCCTACCGCGTCCCAGAACCTTTGATATCGGTCTTGTCGCAATGCAGAAGGTAGACCTCCCTGTCACAAGGGTTGCACTGGGGTCTCCGGACGCACAAGCAGAGGAGGGAGGGTGACGGGCTGGAGTTCCAGCCCTGAACACGACCATCCCTGCCACCTCAACTCTGATTCCAGAAAGGGGAAGCTCACTGGTTCGACTGGCCCAGTGCCATCTCGGCCTCTCATCTATGTTAGGCGCATGGGGGATCTCTGCTGTTACCTGTATCCTCGGGATCGTCTCGTGGCGAAACTGGGACCACCGTCGTGTCCGTTCGTTGCCAGGCCGTTGGGAACCCTTGGCTCCACCGTCGATAAGCATCCGGTTGTGTGACAAGGATGGTCGCCTCGTGGCTCTTGGATATTAAAAGGTCGAGATGTCCTCGGTTCCCTCCACCCGCCTCTCGTCTCTTTCTCGGTCACTGGCAACTTTCCAGCCCAAGCGTCCACGGGTCCACCGAATCAAGCTTCTACAACCTTTTCAAGGTGAAGACTACTGACCCAGTGCATCAAAATGTCCGACATTCGTGAAGAACGGGCCCCCGTCCACCAGGGCGGTGTGGTCTCGAACGAGAAGGTCTCGACCGAAAAGACTGCTCCTGTGAGTTGGTCTAGATGTCGATGAGCATCAACATACCTCTCCATTGATGAACCATATGCTGATGCCGTCCCTCAGATCGTCGATGCCCACCCCGATGGCGCCGACTATAACGAACACGTTGAGCACGACTTCAACGTCACCGAGGATGATTTGCTCGAGGCCAAGGAGCTCGCCTCGCAGATGTCCCTCGAGGAGGTCCGCGAGATGATGTTCAACGTCCACAAGATCCACGAGAAGGACCCCAACTTCCCCATCGCCATTATCGAGAAGATTGAGGACTTCCTCCACAACGATGATGTCTTTGAGAACCCCGAGAAGCACGAGACTCTCATTCAGGAGATGAAGCTCGAGGCCGCCCTCATCACCGGTAACTCGCCCTACGCCGAGGTCCGCGCCGTCGTCGACAACCACGACGACCCCACCATGCCCAGTTCGACCCTCCGCGCCTGGGTTATCGGTCTCGTCTTCTCTGCTCTGCTCGCCTTCGTCAACCAGCTCTTCTCGGTCCGCTACCCGTCCATCACCATTCTGGCCAACGTTGCTCAGTTGCTCGCCTACCCCTTGGGTAAGCTGTGGGAGAAGTCCCTCCCTGATGTTGGATTCACCGTTGCCGGCCACCGTTACTCGCTGAACCCCGGCCCGTTCAACCGCAAGGAGCATATGCTCATCACCATCATGGCCAACGTCGCCTACAACATCCCCTACACCAACTACATCATCTGGACGCAGTGGCTGCCCAAGTTCTTCAACCAGAGCTACGCTGCCAACTTTGGCTACCAGCTTCTCATCTCCTTGTCGACCAACTTCATCGGATACGGTCTTGCGGGTCTCTGCAGAAGATTCCTCGTCTACCCCTCGTACTGTGTGTGGCCGGCATCCTTGGTCACCATTGCCCTGAACTCTGCTTTCCACACCGACAAGAACTCCACCGTCGATGGCCCCTTCAACAGCATCTGGCGCTGGAGCAGACAGAAGTTCTTCTACATCACCTTTGCCGCCATGTTCGTCTGGTTCTGGTTCCCCAACTACCTGTTCACGGCTCTGTCCACCTTCAGCTGGATGACCTGGATCGCCCCCAAGAACCGCAACCTCGCGACAATCACTGGTTTCAACAGTGGTCTTGGTCTCAACCCCTTCCCTACTTTTGACTGGAACATCCTGTTGTACGACAACACCGACCCCCTCATGGTCCCCTTCTTCTCCACCTTCAACAAGTTCCTCGGCACCTTCATCTCCATGTTCGTCGTCTTGGCTGTTTGGTACACCAACACTTACAACACCGGATACCTGCCCATCAACTCCAACAAGGTCTACGATCACTTTGGCGCTCTGTACAACGTCTCCCGCGCCGTCAACGAGCACGGTCTGTTCGACAAGGAGGCGTACGAGGCGTACTCTCCCCCCTTCTTGGGCGCTGCCAACGTCATGATCTACATGTTCTTCTTCGCCATCTACACCGCCACCATCACCTACGCCGCTCTCTACCACCGTCACGAGATCGCCCTTGGCTTCAAGGCTCTCATCGGTAGCTTCAGGAAGAACAGCGACATTGAGAAGGACCAGGTCCTTGACGTCCACAGCCGTCTGATGAAGGCTTACCCCGAGGTCCCCGAATGGCACTACCTGACCGTCCTCGTCATCGCCATTGCGTTGGGCTGTGCTGGTATCGCTGGTTGGCCCACGTACACCACCGTCGGTGTCGTCTTCTATGGTATCATCCTCTGCATGATCTTCGTCGTGCCGGTCGGTATCATCAAGGCCATGACGGGTATCGAGGTCACCCTGAACGTGCTTGCTGAGTTCATCGGTGGTTCCTGGGTCGAGGGTAACGCCCTGGCCATGAACTACTTCAAGTCCTTCGGCTACGTCACCTGCGCTCACGCCGTCTGGTTCTCCAACGACTTGAAGCTCGCCCACTACGTCAAGATCCCCCCTCGCCACACCTTCTGGGCTCAGATCGTCGCGACTTTCGTGTCCACCCTCGTCTGTCTCGCCGTCCTGAAGTTCCAGATGTTCAGCATCCCGGGTATCTGCACTGAGGACGCCAAGTTCAAGATGACCTGCCCCGGTATCAACACCTTCTTCACCGCCTCTGTCCTTTGGGGTACCGTCGGTCCCAAGAAGATTTGGGGTGCTGGCGGCCAGTACACTGCCACCCTCCTCGGCTTCCCCCTCGGTGTCGCCATCGTTCTCTTCTTCTGGAGCTTGAACAAGTTCTTCCCCAAGTGGAAGTGGGTCCGCCAGATCCACCCCGTCGCCATCATGTACGGAGGTCTCGTCTGGGCCCCCTACAACATGTCCTTCGTCTGGCCCTCCGTCCCCATTGCCTACTTCTCCTGGGTCTACCTCAAGAGCCGCTTCTTGGGTCTGTGGTCCAAGGTCAGTTGCTTCTCTGCCAACGCTATTTGCATTTTGAGGCTAACACTCACGTTCAGTACAACTTCGTTCTCTCCGCCGCTTTCTCTTGCGGTATTGCCATCTCCTCCATCATCATGTTCTTCGGCCTTCAATGGCAGGATATCGAGGTTGACTGGTGGGGCAACTCAGTCGTACGTTTTTCCCCGGCTCCCAACTTGATCTCAGAAGAACACTACTAACATCTCTCTCCCCACAGGTCAGCCAGGGTTGCGAAGGCAAGGCTTGCCGTCTGCTTACTCTCGCAGAGGGCGAGTACTTCGGTCCCCGCATTGGAGACTTCCACTAGACGTGGAATTTTCCTTCGTGTTGCACAACTAAGTTGTGCTTGTGGCTTTTTGTTTCGAATTTCAGCGCATGTATGATGTGATGAAAAGAACGTGGAGACTAGAGACATCGCGGACTCGTACCTAGAAGCGGTGTTTATAATCAGCGGATGTAACGATTTGAAGGATGAAGAAATACCCAACCATTCATTTATGACTTAGTGGAAGAATGCTATACCCCCATTGAGCAAGCTCAGTTTCGCCTTTGCCCAATGTTTCTTGATGTTGTGTCATGCGTATCGAGGTGAGGCCAATTCGGTCGTTCTGTTTAGGCATCCGCATCTTACCGCCACGCCGATCCACCAACACCAGCCAGTGATTGCTCTCGTGCGGAATTGGCCTCGTTTTGTGTGTTTGAATCCCAATAAATTATGCTTGTCGTGGCCATTTCTATTCCCTTGCGTTTAATCATCGTCAGGGCCGTATATATCGAGAATCACCAACGCCGATGCCGCGGGGTCGGCAGTGGCTCGGTACCGGGCCGGCGTGGCTATGCTGGGAAAAGAAAGCCTCATTGGGTCGCTTAGATGATGCCCATGATCAATCCACGATCTCGGAGAACAAGCTCCAGGTCTAAGGTTGGGGATTTGATTGACTTTGACGACTCGTTACTGAAATGTTGGGCCTGAAGACTTTGGTGATATGGCTCTCAACTAGCCGGGACCCGATATCAAAGCTCTAGGAGTGGCAGAATTTGTCGTCATCCTAAGTTCGATGTATTAGCTTTACATTATTCGGAGTTGAAATTCGATTGAAGCACAAGTACACGTACTCTTGACGACCTGCCATGCACAAAGGAAGGAAAAGCGTGACACCAGGCTTTCCTCCATGGGACGACGTCGACGACGTCAATTGGGTTCGTGGAACAAGAAACGCCACGACTGGATAGGCTCCATCTGTGTGATTTACCTGTCCATACCTACCAGCGTCTGTGAGACACCATAGGTTTCTCTTCGTACCTCGTCTTCCCGTCATCGACTTTCAGCAGGCCCGGTGCCATCGAGTTGGGCCTGACATCTGCTGAAGGAAGTTTGTTGAACGCGCCATGGCGGCTCTGGGTATTCAACAAAGTCGTCGATGCTTTTCTTCAAAATCACACAGAGCATGAGACGAACGGACAAGTAGTACCAGCGCCAGGCATCAACGCAAGTAGTCAAGAATGACAACGGGGACATCCGTTTAACGAAGTAAGCCTCTTCAACATGAACCAGTCCAGCAATTTAATAAAGTTATAAGCTCGACCAATCAAGACGTACACTGACGGTATTCTAGGACCAACGTTAGCCCGGCTTACATGGGCGTCTCGGCTACCGACTGATTCACCGGGCGACTACCGAGCAATCAGCATGCTGACCTTGTGCTTGCGGCTTATAAGCCGTTAAATTCCATGCGCGTGTCTTTGATGCCCTCTTTCACAGTCTTGATAGTCGGCTTCGCTCCGGTTCGATGAGGTGGGCGGGGCTTATCATCAGGCAGACTCCACGGCGAGCTCAACTGGGTTACCCAGGCAGGTCGACAACGCTTGAATCCAGGATGCCAAGGCTTCGTGGAGCATCTATAATGTTCTCTTATCTTATAGAAGGGCAATAGTCTGCCTTGGCGGTACTTTATTTTTCAAGTAAGCACCGGTCGAAATCGCCCGAGCCGAGCTACAATCAAGGAGGCCACATTGCGCAATAGAAACGCCGCGATCATAGAGATTTTCCAAGAATGAACGTTGGGGATCGGGACATACACCCTAGGAAGGCCTCCTGATGAGAGTAGGAGAGAGACATCGTGGCGATTTGACCATCAGAAGTTATGGCTAATCTCAAGACCCTCCTTCTGAATGCCCATCGCAAGCTCACGGGCCCTCTACACAATTTGAGGCGTACAGAAGGCGGAAAGTTGCAACATCTTTAGTCTGGTCATGCTGACACAGTCTTCTTAGTCTTGAGATCCGATTCCAGGACAGCCTTGGACACCCATCCCAAGGTACGAGTGAGGCAGCGCCGTCAGACGCATCACCTTATCCTCCTAACAACGCAGCCAGTTCTATCCCGTCAGATTCTTGAGGACAGTTTTAGCTTTTCCCGGAACAATCCAAGGCTACGCGTCTTTCATACTTCCATCAAGACATGGAATCAAAGCATTAGCCGGCCATCAGCTTCCCACTGAGAACCGGACCTCGACACGGCCGGGCTCCCCATCCCCGGCGAAGAACTCCGTAAGGCCTTGATCTGGCATAAACCCAATAATATGAAAAATATTAACCTCCGAATCGACGAAAAGGCAGATAGCACCTCTGGAGACCTCACCTGTGATCATGCCATCACGCAGGTATACATCCGAATATATGATAACTCGTCCGCCGCCCTGCTCATCTATCCTGACCTCTTTCGCCCCGTCCAATATCGGTCATCCCCCTTTCCCGGCGTGATACACCGCAGCCACTCTTCAACTAATCGAAGAGTCCATGACCACCTAGAAACACTATCGATGGCAGGACGACACTTTACCGCAGAGGTCATTTCATCAAGCCCGGAAGCCAGATGAAGCCCACAGCGACCGAGCCAGCAACCGACAACAGCAACAAAGGCAGAAGAGGTTCAGCACTTCCAGTCTCCGGCCATCAAGAACAAGTATACTGTTTTGAAGCAGTCCAAAAGCCACTGTCCGCCGCCAGCGTTCTTCCACAATGCCAGCTCGCGGGACACACCAGGAGATCGGAGCGAGATGAGCTCCAGCCAGGGGATCGATAGGAGGATAATGGGTCGATATACAAGAAGTGAGTGTCACTGTACGCCTTTATTCTCCTTTGACTCACCCTTATCATAGGGGACTTATCATAGGGGAGAAGAAAACGAGACGTGCCGGTAGTCCTAAATCGCGCAATCGCCTTCACCCTGCCTACGCAGCGCGGGTATGGCTATGAAGAAGAGGCAAGTCGCTTCACGCCAGGTACTTGAACGTTGCAATACAAGACTCTTAGAGTAGCCTAGAGACATCATTCCTGTAGGTTTTCATTCGTCTGGGTGGAAGTTGTGCAGAAATACCCTTGGACGGCGGCTGCTATACAAACACCAGGACAAGCATCGCCGTATTTAACACAGCACAAGAGAACAATACGTAAAGCAGTCGCAAGATTGCATTGAAATGATTAGTCTGGGTATTATGTTTATTCAGGCAGATAGTCTAGCATTATATCTTAAGGTATGGAGATATCGATACCTCCGTGTGATGCATCAACGCGTCCAGCATCACATCACCCACAGAAGTCAACAAATCGCGCCCATCGTGCACCCACGGGGAAGGACAACCCGCAGGTCTACCAGGTAGCCAGCCTTCGAACACAAACTCACCTTTGCAAAAGCAATTTCATGAAAGTCGGAATCAAAGACGCGGTTCCCCAATAGTATCACCAAAATAGCACGCACCATCGCTCGAGAAGCAACACCCATTCGTGTCATAACAACGACACCCGAGTAAACAGCATCCTCTCCTAGTGGAAAAGAAGATAGACACCTGCCGCTCTCGCTGATGCAACAACCAAGTGCATCCCTCAGCGCCGCTTACCTGTCCTCATTGTCGCGTCCAGTGTTCATCGGCAGCGTCTTCGCATACCCCGTGTCGCCGTGGCCGCCGGCCTGCACTCCGAGCCACGGCATGAGCTTCCACCCCCTCCACGACCACCACACTCCTCCTCATCGTCGCCTTCTAAACGACTGCGTGCGCTCAGCGCTTCTTCATCGTTCCTCGCCAACTTGATCGACGGACACTAGATCACTAGAGGAGGAAAGGCGGGGTAAGCTCAATTAGCGGTAGGGGCAAGCTTCGCGGATGCGGAGGTGGAGCCGGTCAGAGACGGCTCATACGGCGGAGGCGAGTTGATGCACTTGAGAGTAGGCAGACTGGGACAATAGACTCGAAAGTGCTGCTCCTCGTCATCGTCCCCATGCGTGAGGGATCGTCTGTCGCTGGACGTCACGCGGGTCCTTAATCCGGGCGATTTGTCGTAAATGTCTCTGATGGATCCATAATTCTGTACAGATAAGTCAATCGTACTCATTTTAGATTTGTACCTTAATACCTAGGTATTCGTCTGTCCAATTGCTCGGGGACTGATTCGTTCGCGGCCAGCTTCGGATGTGTCACGACCTGACCATTTTGGCGTGGAAATCGCGGGGAAATGGAGCCCGGCTGTCTCTCTGCTCCAGCGCTCGCGTGCGTGAGTGCGGGCTGGCGGGTTCTTGTTTCTCTTTCGCTGGGAGAGTCTGAAAGTCTGGAACCTCTGGAGACGGGAACGTGGGAAACTGGAGACAGGCAGCGAGATGAGATGCCGATGTGGAGATATACCGGGCTCGACTCTTCAAGTCCGTACGTAATGAGATGTCGGCAAAAGTGGTTTTGATCAAGTAATGGATGGAGTTTCTTTGCTGGAGTTACCAAACTTCCAAGCCGTGGATTCGCGGGGAAAGTGGTTTCCGGGGTAAAAATAAACGAAGTATGCGTCAATTTCTTCTTGTCAATTCCGAGTTCATGCCGTTGCCGTGAAAAGCAACGTCTTCTCACTTCTTTCATATCATCCACCTCGGCAGTCTGTCTGTCTGTCTGTCTGTCTGTCTGTCTGGGATAAAGTGCGACTGCGACTGCGACTACGACTACGACTTCAACGTGGCTTGCTGCAAAAGAGCAGCACGGCGAGAGAATCAGCCTTCGACGCCGGGCGCGTTGGTGCTCATTGGCGGCTGAACGAAATGGGTGATGCAAATCAAATCCATCTCTCTTGCATCCGATGCCGACTGACGTTTTCCGATAGATACTTACAATCCTGACGCGACTTAATCTCAACGTGCCTTGCCCTCATAGGTCGCCGATCCATTGACGCAGACGTAGATCCTTTGGTCCTTGTCTCAGAGGAAATTCCCACACGTCGACGCCGGCCGGGTTTGAGGTAGGTACACCCATCACCCGGCTATCTCATCTCGGTGACCGGATGAAGCTCGACTTTTGGGCTCCCCTCACGGAAAGCATCGAAAATATCCTAGCCAAGACTAGGCCAAATGTGAATAGTCGATAACCAACGTCTTTCTGCGCCCTGCAGCCTCATAGGGCTTCGGAAATCATGCTAGACAACTTGTCCGCCCGGGGGGGTTGAAGGGGGAGGGGGAGGCCTGGCTTCCACCGCCTATCTAAAGTAGTCATCCGCTCGGCGCGAGTGAGCATCAAGAGATAAGAAGCCGCCGCTATGCTACCGAATCGACCGGGAGGCAAGGCAAGGCAAGGCCAGGAAAGCGCATCGTCGGCCAAGCCGTCCTCCCTTCCCGTCGCCCTTCAGGCTGCGCTGCGGGCGTTCAGCCCTGGGAGATGAGCTTGCCAACCGGAAACCTTTCCTCCTCCAAGCCTAGAGTGTTTGTGTGCGTGTGCCTTATCAGTCTGCAGCAGCCCTTGGCCATGCCACGGCGATCAATCAAACGGCCCAAGCCTCTGCTCTGGGGGAAACCTGGCCTGGCGGCAGCGGCATTCCTTCTTCGTCATCGCACTCCCAAAGACTGCAGGCCACAGACGAACGGGTAGATAGCCAGGGCTTCAGTGTCCAGGACCACGGTCGCCTCGCCTTCAGCTTCGATTTCCGAAGAGACTAGGCGATCGAGTCTGACGCCATCTTGGCGCATGAGTAAAATGTCCGAAGCCGTCGCTTCTCAACGCCTGTTTTTCAGCTGGTGATGCTACTAATGGTGTGCGGCAATAACAACAACAACGACGCATCAAACGGAGTCTGCTGCTGAACATGATGTTTCCAACGGACCACCAATAATTAGATAATCAATCGAAATAAGGTATTTGCTGCACGGACATCGTTTGTCGTAAACTCTACCCCCCGAATGCGAGTCTTCGAGGTTTTACTCGCGACAACTCCGAGTCGTTCGTTCTCATCGGATGTCGATCAGTTCATGATAGGAACCAGCACGGATGAAGGGCGCGGCTACTCTGCTGACAGTCGTCGACGCTGATTTCCGATATCAGTCAAACCCCGTAGCCATGTGAGATTGTCCCACCACACAGAGGAAGAGTCCCCCAACTCGAAGCGGGTCCTTGAATCCATTCGTTGCGATCTTCGGTCAGTCCGAATGCAGGAGACCCTCGTCTCGTCTCTCGTTCCACCCACATGTCCGTACCTCGTACCTAGTAACAATTAAACTGGAGTCTGGAGAGATAAGAAGCGAGAGCAGAGGCCAACGTCAAACGCACGCCATTACGTACAAAATTCTTCTCGCGCGCGAATGGGCACTTCACTTGGCTTCCCCAGAGGATGCTAATCCATCACCATGGATTGGATTCATGGTCCGGACACTGCCCACTTCCTCCACACCTGCTGTCTAAAGAAAGCGTGGGCCAGGGCACGGCGGCGGCGTGGATGGCTTCACCACGCATCACGTAGGGGTACAACGAGTGTCTTTGAGAAAGTCAATCTGCCGCCAATTGCAAAACCAACAAGACGTTGGTGGTGTGTTTCTGGTAGCGCAGTGCCTCTCGGTCCTAATCGAGGAATCAAAATCCCTTCCACTGTGACCTTGTCACGCCATCAAGCGCGCTTTACTCTTGGCCTTGTTCGCCAGGCTCAGGGCTGTTACCGTGTGGCTGCAGTAGGTACGCAGTCGGGATGGACCGTCGCCGCCTCATCAAATCTGCCCATAAACTTTGCGAGCTTGCATAGCAAAAGAAGCGCTAATTTGCATCCGTAAGGTAGTCACTGACTGATGCAGCCAAGGAGGCATGGAAAGGAGCTAGTTGCCGCTTCGAGGCCTCTTGACACGGAGTAATCTCGAATACGGGGCGTCTGCGACTGCCGTGCCGCCAATGTGGGTAATTTCTCATCATTACTGCCTGCCTCCTGGGGCTGGGATTGTCATGGTCGCGTTGGCGCTGCAACCAGACGCGGACTATGATACTGCAAGCCTAAATAGTTCGGCGAGATTGTTCGGACGAGCTGTTCACTTCATACTGACCGCAAGAGCAAAGGAGGGGGAAAAAAGGTGCTTGCTCATCGAACGGACGAAGATATCTCTTGAGATGCGTCCACGTTGAGGTCTAGATGAAATCCAGCGAGCTCGCTCGAAGGATGACTACTCAGACAAGAGCTGTATGTAGCACTGCGAAATGCGGATGTACTGAGTCGTGTACGGAAACTCATTGCTCCATGTCATTCAAATCCCAGTCCAAATAGCGCGTTCATGGCGACCGTACGAATGGAAGATTAGGTTGCCTGCAATTGCGTGAGAAATTCGCGCTTGCGGCTTCATCCCAGGCCCAGGGAATTCCCTCTCCCGAGTCTCCTCTCCCCCTGACCGACACCGCACGAGGACTCACCTGGGTCAGCACACGCTCCTGGCTGTTTCCCCGAGTTCACCCCAATTAAACTGGACCCAAGTTAGGTTCCTCGAGCAAGGGTACGGATACATGGTGGGTACGGCAGCCCAATGTTCGAACTGGATCCGCATATGTGTGGTGCTTCTGGCGTTGGCAGTGGGATCCATGATCCTGCGGCGTAGATAAGCATCCCGTTTCGAACTTCCACCTGTTTGATACTGGAAGTATAGATAACGAAGCAAATGACTTCATATGCTGACTTTGTGGGTGCGACTCGCGGGAGTCTCAGCCAGAATCACAATGCCCCTCAGATTAACAAATCGAGATGCAGCGCAGCGTGTGAGTGACATTATTGGAGGGAGGACCCGATGGAAGGACGCTAGAAGGGCGAGTAGAAGGTCTTGATCTGCCTGGCCATGCAGCGATGCTGGGATTCGCATGTCACCCGCCGCCCAAAGGATGCGACCTACTGCAGCCATTGCAGAATGGTGGTCGCAGGGGATGATAGGGCGTTGGCAGTCTCCAATGGCTAGAGACCGAAATGACCGATATTCAGAGTCAAGCAGGTTATTGGAATGGCGGAGCGGGGGTCGTAGACATGTGGTGCTGCCACCATTGACCTTCCTGGCGCGAGAGACTAGAAGTTCTGCCCCCCTTTGTCGTTCATACCTACCGGACGACTAGGAACCAAAGAGTAGGTAAAAGTAAGCACACAAGTAAGGTAGGCAGACAAATACCGTAGGAAAAGCTGGCGGCGCACTGATGGCTGGTTCGAAACGTGCCGGCCTATGGGATGACCCGTGAGCACCATCATACAGCTTATCGCATTGCCACCTGTCAAGGTCGGTTGATGTTGGTTCCGAAAGCGCCGCATCTCCATTGACACGCAGCGGCACACCACCAGACGCAAAGGCGATATTTTTGTCATCAACCCTGTTGTCGAAGAGGAGTGGCTATTGTCATCTACGCCTCTTTACCTGGGGAACTGGTAGGACCTCTGCCGGATGGGGGTTTGTCGCACCCGTATCGTGTCTAGTCAACCATATTACATTATAACCAACTGTCGCAACCGACACAGCCGCGCGATAGGGCCTACGCCGGCGACGACGCGAAGTTGTCGTGTTCTGCAGGGAGGAATGGGAACACCGGGAGCTATCGACCAGGGGTGGAACCGATTCCACCTGCTGCGTAAGGTAGTACTCTTCCCCTGTTGATTGCAGAAGAGAAAACTCCCCGTTCCAACTAGGTATCTGTGATCGAAACGAAACGCAGCGCTGAACCGGCAAGCCATATGCCCTTGGAACCTCTCCTCATTTCTCCTGCGCAAAGACGGGTTCGACAGGATTTCTTCATTCGAAAAGAAGCCATGACGTTGCGTGTATCTGTCGCATCGGATAATTTGCACTATCACAAGCCATCATGCGGTAGCGCTGCCAGTGCAGCAAGGACGCTAAAGTTGAGGCATCGAGGTCAGACTTTGTGCCAGCCGCGGTCGTTGGCTCTGTCGGCTGCACGACGTCGGGGCTCTTCAAGGATGATGGAAACCTGGGGCGGCCAAGATCAGCCCCCCTGGTCCACCCACACCACATGCATTCTCGGACCAGCCAGTTGTCTGGCCGGAGTCGACTTCTTGGCAACCCAAGCTCTTGAAAGGGAAGTTAGGGAACAGCCAGTTTCCGTGGATGCCGTGCCGAGAAGTGTAGCAAAAGCCGCTGCAACCCTGGCAAGAAGCCTGGTTGGACATCATTGATGTGGCTTACCTGCAGGATTTTCTTCCCGATGAGCCTCCTCGACTTCGACGATTTCCAGTGTACCGGGAAGACAGAGTGACGGGCTCGCAGCAGAGACTGTTGTGTGTTATAGCACGCAGATTGCGATGCAGGCTAGCCTCCTGGCTTCGTCTCCAGCGTCGTGGACCTGGACCTCTGCGTGGGCCATCTCCCCTCACCGACCCGGGCCCAAAGATTCGTGCTCTCCACTTCACATATGCCCCCCAGGGCCCTAGTTCCACAGACAGGTTCGAGAGGAGGAGGGTCGGACTGGATCCTGAGATAACGTTGAGGAGGCAGCGCGCAATGGACAATAGGAGGGGCGGCCACTTTTTCGGAGCCATTTGCTAACGGCTTCAAGTGACAAGTTGCCCATTGGCCAACCAGCACAGCCCACGCTATCTGGGGGCACTCAGGCTTTCTCAATCGCCCGGCTGGGGCGTACGCATATGTCTCGGTGCCACGGTGGAGAGCAGGGTGACATCCCATTGCTGTGGTTCTCGTCTCCCCCAGGTCACGGTCGCTGGCGACGGGGTCTCGTCTAAATCCACTTCGTTACGACTGCGACGGCTTGCCCTTTCTTCGGCCGAATATGGGTTTGTACCCGTGCCTGGGTTCCTCGTTAGTGCATCATGCATACCGGAAAGCTGTCCGCAGCCAGCCCGCCTAACTCACCAGGTACCTCGTCCTCAGCTCGCCCAGACAGTCGTCCTCCGTACGAATACAGAGGAGTATGTACACTCAACGACGGGGAAGGTTTCGCTCGTTCCCGCTGGCCTGCCCTAGGACCTGGTACGTATCGAAGCACGACCAAAAGCCAAATCGCCTCCATCCCTCCCCCAAGTCGTATGCAACGAGTAACGGGGGTTGCTGCCAGGATAGCCTGCCATATCCTGTCCTTGCCAAGATCTGCGTCTGTCGCCCGTCGAGAGGGGGGCAAAGTTGGATAGACCAGCTTGATACTCAATCGGCCCTGGACCCTCATCTCTCCCTCCTTCTCTTGTGTGTAATTTTCCATCGTCAACCAGGTGCAGCCTATCGGCTTTCCATGCATGACTGGATCCGCTTGCCGCCCTTGACAAGAACCCTTAGTCCTTGCGCGCCGGTTGCTGTCCTCTCGATCGGCATTTCCTTCATAAACCTCCCCCTTCCCCCGTCTGATCTGGTTTGTCTCGTGCTCGACAGCCATTCCTCTCCGTCAATTCTGTTCTTCTCGGGCCCTCCTCCCGCAGCATTCATTTGTAACAGACACTGTTTGTCTGTGTAACCCCACAAAGCCGCGAAATTCATCGCCATGGCTGCACCAGAAGGGGTTGTGCCCACCAAGGTCGAGGCCGATGAGAAGGCCACCGGTGGCCTTCCTGGCTACGACACCGGCAGTGGACAAGAGATCCGAGGCGATATCAGCGAGGACAGCTGGGCAACACGCAATGGCCTAAACATGAAGTCCTTCACGAAGAAGGAATATGGTCGCGGCATCGTCGAACTCGACCGCGCTATGAGCTCCCGCCATCTCCACATGATTGCCATTGGCGGCTCCATTGGTGCTGGTTTCTTCGTCGGTTCCGGTGGTGCTCTGAGCAAGGGTGTAAGTTTACTGTCTTGTTTGTCGGCGGCGGTTCCTAACACAGAAGCAGGGTCCTGGATCGCTCTTGATCGACTTTGTTCTCGTGGGTATCATGATGTTCAACGTCGGTAAGTTTCAACCCGCTGCCAACCCCGCAAAAGGGGAAGGTTCTGACATCTTGCAGTGTATGCCTTGGGTGAACTCGCTGTTATGTATCCCGTCTCTGGTGGCTTCTACACGTACTCGACTCGCTTCATCGATCCTTCGTGGGGTTTCGCCATGGGCTGGAATTACGTCTTCCAGTGGGCCATCGTACTACCGCTTGAGTTGACTGTCTCTGGCCTTGTTGTCGCATACTGGAATGACTCTGTCAACGTCGCCGTTTGGATCACGCTTTTCCTCGTCGTCATTATCATCATCAACATCTTCGGATCTATAGGATACGCCGAGGAGGAGTTTTGGTCGTCCTGCCTCAAGCTAGGAGCTACTGTCGTCTTCATGATCATCTGCCTCGTCCTCGTTCTCGGTGGCGGACCGTCCAGCGGCAGATACAGCGAGTACCAGGGTGCGAAGACGTGGTATGACCCTGGCGCATTCCGCAACGGTTTCAAGGGTTTCTGTTCCGTCTTCGTCACGGCCGCTTTCTCCTTCTCTGGTACCGAGTTGGTCGGTCTTGCTGCCGCCGAGGCCAAGAACCCCGTCAAAACACTTCCCGGTGCGATTAAGCAGGTGTTCTGGCGTATTTCACTCTTCTACATCTTGGGCTTGTTCTTTGTCGGTCTGTTGATTCCCTCCGACGACCCTGCGCTGCTCTCCGAGTCTGCCTACTCTGACGTCAAGGCCTCTCCCTTCGTGTTGGTCGGCAAGTACGCCGGTCTCGTGGGCTTCGACCACTTCATGAACGTTGTCATCCTCGTCTCTGTCGTGTCGATCGGTGTGTCCGGCGTTTACGGTGGTTCGCGTACCCTCACTGCCCTGGCGCAGCAGGGCTATGCGCCCAAGATCTTCACCTACATTGACAGATCAGGACGCCCGCTGCCTTCCGTGCTGGCTGTCATCATTTTCTCACCTTTGGCGTATATCAACCTTAGCGCGAGCGGCCCTGTTGTGTTTGACTGGTTGTTGGCTCTTTCCGGTCTGGCTGCAGTCTTCACCTGGGGATCCATTTGTCTGGCGCACATTCGCTTCCGCAAGGCGTGGGCTTACCACGGTCACACTGTCGACGAGATCCCGTTCAAAGCCATCGGTGGCGTTACCGGCTCTTGGATCGGACTCTTCCTCTGCTTCATCGTGCTTGCTGCTCAGGTAAGTGAAAACTCTTTTGACGGCATCAGAGATTGCATGCTAACAAGAATCCACAGTTCTACACTGCTATTGCACCCCCTGGCACGACCGAGCTCAACGACGCTGAAGGCTTCTTCAAGTCGTATCTCGCCCTCCCTGTTGTCATCGTGTTCTGGCTTGGTGGTTTCTTCTGGAAGCGCACTGGCTGGCTCCGTACCGCCCAGATGGACGTCGACACTGGCCGACGTGAGCTTGACTGGGATGAGATCCATGCGTACCGTGCACACATCGCCTCGCTTCCCGCGTGGAGGCGTGCTCTCCACAAGGTGTGGTAAACGATTTTGGTGGTTGCCAGAGGAGGAACTGCGTGCTGCCGCTTTCATGTATATTTTAATCAAAATCCTGCGTTGAGGATGACCGGGATGGGACTACCGTCCTGGTAATTGTTAGCAAAATGAAGATACCATCAGTGCTTTTACATCAAAACTGCGACACACTTGTATCCTAGCACGCGTGGGAAGTACCTATTGCAATCCAATTCTGACTGCGTGTTGGCTCGGACAACAACAACAACAACAACAACAACAACAAGGGGATTGTGTGTGTATTCCGCCGTAAACTGTTCAAACAAAGAAATCTGGTTGGCATCTCTGGACCTGTGGGTTATGGTGCGGTTATAAACCCAGAAGCTGTGCCGCCAACCAAGAGAATGCCAAGGGCTAGTGTGTGCCTTATCTCGGAGAGCAGCGGCAGTTCAGCGGTGGCCCATGCCAACAGCAGCGATAACACAAGGTAGGTAGGCGAGCGTTGTTGGTGAAGATAAGGACGACCAGCCCAGAAGAGCAGGTGATGCCCGATTGTCGGACAGCGGTAACTGGAGATGGTTGGTCCAGATTGTGTGATATCTCTCGGCGTAGGGGCTTCATAATCAACTGATAGTTCTTGGGAAGAAGTCCTAGCCGGATTCAGTGACCCATCCCGAGGAACTGACAGGGTCAGGAGAACACCTAACAAGATCGGGATGCGGTATCGGGCGGCAGCAGGGTGGTCATGAGGGTCTGGGGATTTCCGGATTGCTTGATCAATCTGTTCAATAAGACAATAAGGTAGATGTTGTTGCGGTGGTGAGTATTATTCGACCCTGTCAGAGGTCGTTCGTTGTTAGAGGCAGCTGGGCGTGCAATGGCGATGTCGAACGGAGTATCCCCGGGCCGGAAAGGTTTGATGGAATGGAATGGAATATTCCCAGGTTTTCGAGGGAAGGAACAATTGAGTGAATAGGAGACCGGGAAAGAGCCTACCAACGGCTGCTTCATCGTGACCTTTTGCCAAAAGATCAAAAAAGACGGCTGCTGGTGTTCATTTAAACAACGCTCAATCTGCGTGACAGGGTGACAAAAACGCCTTAGCACACCATACATAGCGTTGACTGCATGTCATTTCGGCGCCCTTTGACACACGTCTCCCCACAACCGCCCCACTGAAGAACATGTCAAGCCCCACGGCTGGATTTACTGAATTGCCTCTTCGGTAAGAGACAGGCAATTTTTACCTCATCCGCCGCTTGCATGCTTTCACTAATAGTGGCAATTGCTTCTGGAATCTTATTGTGGCATTTTTAAGATGAGAGGACGCCGTGCTTCAGCAGATTCTGACCTAGTACCGAGCATGAAAGCATCTACCTTACTAGCCCAGTATCCCAGAGATGACTTTCACCGCACTGCTGTCATTACTTCAGGTAATGTAATCCCATCATCAAGCATCCTTACAAAACTCGGCTTCATGAGGTCTGTTTGACTGGCTCATGTTTCTTCCCACTCGAGCCTCTCGAGGCATGTCTACCCTGATGAAGAGCCCATCTGTATGTGTGCCTTCGAAAGCGTCGTGAGGCCAGTCTGCAAGGAAGCGATGCATTCTCGAGGTACCTCTCGTTCGGGAATATGTTGAACTTACACGAGACGAACATAAGAATCTACTGAGGAAACTTTGACGTGTGGAATACGTAGTATCTAAGGTATGCGAAACAAGCAAGACCAAGGTGCATCGAGAGTACTCTCTGCAGGATGACAGACATACCAAAAATGTAACATGAACTCACATGGCATTATCAGCTCTGAATGAGAATCACATCAAATTACTCTCATTTCCTCGAGGTTGCACATTGTTCTTTTTACTCACCTCTCCCTCAACGCGGGCGTCAAACGGCAAAGGGCCGGCCGGCAGGTACAGAAAGTGGGACGCGGTGCTCGGCCATGTGGGGCACCTCAGCCGCAGTGCGCCCCCGAGTTTTGCGCAGCGGCGCACAACCCACCACGGCCATTCCCCCTTCAAAGCTGAGCATCTCAATCTGATCATCTCACCTATCCCCAAGCTCCTCATCTGCCTCACTTTCGAATCTGATCCGCTCAATTCAACGTCTGAATATCGACTTCAATCTTTCGGAATCAGCTATAGCTTACCTTACCTCGATGTGCAGATAGGGCCTGTACACAGCGCGCCACAATGAGCCCCGCGCCACCCAATAAGGGCAAGGCTCCCTTCAACGATGATGGAGACCTGTCCGATGGCTCGTCTCATCCAAGCGATGCTGAGGACGTTGATGCCAAAGTCACCTCCCCTCAACTCCAAGAAGGGGACAAAAGGCCGGATCCGACTGTTTCCGCTCATCCCCCATCTCGAGGCTCTCTGCAGGCCACCCAAGAGATTCAAGGCGAGAAACCTGTCAAGCTAGAACGACTTTCACCAGATCTGAAGCGAGGAATCAGCACAGACTCTGCCGCATTTGATGCCGAATTTGCTCATTCGGAAACTAGCCAGAAATCTTCTTCGCCTTCGGATTTGACGATAAGAAAGAAAAAAAAGAAGGTCAAAGATACAGACGTCCATGGACATGGCGCAACTTATGACGCGCTGAGGGAAGTCGTCGAAAATCGTTTAATGGACGCAGATCGAATTGTCAAGCCAGAATTCTCCCAGAATGATATCACGATCCAGCTCCGGAGTCCCGGCCACCATTCGCTCGAGAGATCAAGCGCGATGTCTGAAGGCGACACCGAGGGCAGCGCGTCTAATGCAGAGGATGAGCCAGAGAATCAGAACGAAGACCCTACAAAGAAGGTCCAACGCCTCATAGTCGATAGGGTCATGTCATCATTCATGAGTTGGCTTGACATAAAGGAGCAAGTCAAGCAAGAGGGAGAGGAACACGAGAGTGAATCGCAAATAGAGGAAGCCTTGTTGGAAGCTGCCCCTGGCGGCGATGCTGCAGACGATGCCCTCTCCGAGTCCAGTCCAACAATGTTGGCAAGCGTTGCTTCTGGCGCGGCGAGCTCTTCAAGAGGACATGAACTCGAAAGCTTCATGTGTAGTCAACTCCCAGCCCCCAGTGCTCCTGCACCCGTCACTCGCCATAGGAACTCAAACATTGCCCTCCAACCGCCGCCACTGCAAGACATGGTGTCTTTGTGGCAAAGAGGGCCACATCCTTCATTTGGAGGATGGGCTTCATCAGGAATACCGCCGCCGCCGCCGCCGCCACTGCAAGACATAGTGTCCATGTCACAAGGAGGGCCACATCCTCCATTTGGAAGCATGGCTTCATTAGCAATACCGCCGCCGCCGCCAGTGAGACGAGGATCGCAAATAACAGCGACCTATGTGCCAAGTCCCGATTCAACGGCAGATTTTGCGGGGATACCACCTCTGGCATCAGCGCCAGAACCACCAGTCCCAGCCCTAAGACCACCGCAGCAGGTGCAGTCGCGATCAGGATACACTGCTAGGGGGGCAAGCGAGGTCGAAGAAGTCTCACGTTCTAGCAAACGGGGTGCTGCTTCAGAATCGACATCTCGATCCTTTGTCTCGGCAGCGTGGCCAAATGTAGGATCACCCGCACCTTCGCACCTGGTAGGAGCTTCACGGCAAACACCGGCAGAGAAAGGAGCGGGTGGCACCAGCACAGTGACTATGCACACAGGCAAAAGGGGGCGTAAGGAAAACTCGTCGAGAAAACACGACAGGTCTGCAGGCGGTCGAGCGCCGGGTGAAGAAGAGGAAGAGGGCGAAGGGGGCCAATCACCCCGAGCGAAACTGTCCAAAGTCCAGGAAGACAAGACTGAGGGCTCAAAACTTGCGTGTCCCTTCTTCAAGCACAACCCGAGGAAGTACAAATCCCAGCGACCATGCTGTGGGCCAGGCTGGGACCAAGTCCACCGTATCAAGTACGTTTATCCTCTTTTCTCACACGATCTCAAATCGCTGCTAACGACTCGTCAGAGAGCACATTTATCGCAAGCACTCTCTTCCAAAGTTCTCGTGCCCGCGATGCTCGCAGTCTTTCGAGACCCAAATGGCTCTGCAAGCCCACGCTCGCTCGCTGGACGCCTGTGACGTACGCGAACCGGAGGTCTTGGATGGCATCACGCAGGATCAAGAGAAGAAGCTTCGTTCTCGGAAGAAGACGTCGGCCAAAGAGCTCACTGAAGCGGAGAAGTGGATTCAAGTCTACCGTATCCTTTTCCCCGACGTGAGAGAGCGGGAGATTCCGTCACCGTGTAAGCTTATGCTCTTACGGATGGAAGCAGGGACTGACTGACATTCTTGCAGACCATAATGCAGAGGACGCCGAGATGAATCTGGGAGGCTACGAAGACTACCTTCGCCGTGAACTTCCACCGCTGGTCCGCCGACAGCTCGAAAAAGAGGTCGAGCGTGAGCTGAGTTTCGTCGAGGAAGGGATGAAGCAAAAGGTCATTGACATTGCTCGGAATCTCCAGCTCACGCTGTTCAAGGGCTATCAACAGCTTGAGAACCAAGAGCGAGGACTGCAAGACCCGCCGAGTGTTGATGCGTCCTCAAGCTCCGAGACGGGAGTGTCTTTCTTCACGGCGACGGACACTTCGCCGTCAACCATGACGACCAGCGGTACAACGCCAGAGATTCCGGATCCGTTGGACATCTTCGGTGACCCCGCTATTCCGGACTTCGACTTTAACTTTCTTGCCGACATTCCTTACCCAGAGTCACAGTCGCCTTCCAAGGGACAGAATCTGGACTTGGGTTTCAATCAGGGTTTTGCAACTCAAGAACCAGCTACGATCACACCTGGAATGGAGATGCTCGGGGCACAGCAGCATGATTTGCCATACTACGGGTTAGATGGCTACCAAGATCCAAATAGCCAGAGGATAGACGCAAGCGTTCTGAACTATCTTCCATGAGCTGTGGGGCATGGCATCCCTTTTGCCACCCTCTGATCGCTTAGTTGTTCCAATGATGTAGTTCAAGATACCCGAATATTCTATCGTCAATCTATCATCAATGACAGACTTCACCTTATATCAAGGGTAGTCGGTTCGTAACATGTCACAAGGCTGTCGTATTCAGCCCACGGGCATTCTACGATGGACATTGGTTCAGTTCACTGCGGCCCTGGCGTGAACCCAAGGCACGGGGTCTCGGGGTGCATGTGCGGAGATAAGCGGGCCAGCCAAAGACCGGGAGCCGGGATTCTAGGAGCTTTCGAATTAAGGTTTATCTGCTTACGTTGATTGCATATTATGGAGCTATCACATAGTGAGATTCCGCTTGCTTTCTCCCTGGTGTCCGATTTGTTCCCATCTATAGCCAAGTTACTCGGACGTATTGTTGATAGATGCTTACGTTGACTGCAGCTGAGCCAGCCGACACTGAAAGTAGATCCAAGTCCACCATACGTTGCACAGTCGTATATATAACGTCAGTGATCATGGACCACACAGCAGGAGTCGGCATTAAGTCCTGTAAACGTCTCAAGCATTTCGAAATTAAGCAAGATGGGTAGCGCATTAAGCAATCTGTTCCCGCCAAAGGCCAGCTTCACCGAAGCAAATTTGCCCGATCAGAGCGACAAGGTACATTCCATATTCTATACCACTTATCCATACTGGTTCACAGCTAACATACATAGGTTTTTATCGTCACGGGAAGCTCGGGTGGCCTAGGAAAAGAACTTACCAAGATCCTTTACCAGAAGAACGCCAAGATTTACATGGCCTGTCGATCTGAAGCCAAGACCGCAGCCGTGATCAAGGAGCTGAAGGAATTGTATCCCAATTCCCATGGCCACGCCGAATACCTCCACCTGGATCTGAATGACCTGACGACAATCAAGCAATCCGCCCAGGAATTCCTCAGCAAGGAAACTCGTCTTGACGTCCTCTGGAACAACGCCGGCGTCATGACTCCGCCGCCGGGTTCCAAGACTGCGCAGGGTTACGAGCTGCAACTGGGCACCAACAATCTCGCTCCATTCCTGTTTACCCATTTCCTCCGCCCGGTGCTGTCCGGCACGGTCAAGGTTGCAGCCAGAGACTCCGTTCGAGTTGTCTGGGTATCTTCTAGCACGGCGGCCATGGCACCGAAGCCTCCAATCGACTTCAGCAATATGAATTATGCAAAAGATGAGAGTCAGATGCAAAAGTACGCGAGGAGCAAGGCTGGTAACGTCTTGCACGGAACGGATTTTGCGAGAAGAGTGTCTGGAGAAGGGATCATCAGCGTTGTAAGTTATTCATCATCCCTGAGCTGGTGAATGTATGCAGCCGTTGACAGCGGCGGCAGAGTCTTGACCCCGGAGTTTTCATGACGGATCTGCAACGTACCATGCCCTTATGGCAGCGGATCATTGTAGTAGGTTTTGCCCAGAGAATTTAGCAACTCCACAGTCTCTAACCACCTCTCGGTGTGCCCACTAGAAATTCCTCGCGCATAAGCCAATCAATGGCGCGTACACCGAGCTCTTTGCCGGCTTGAGCCCTACGATTACGGAGAAGAACAACGGTGGCTGGGGTAAGTTGCTCTGATTTTGAACTATTGTATCCAACGCTGACGACGATTCTAGTCGTACCCTTTGGTCAACTCGCAGCTGGACGAGAGGATCTGCGCGACAAAGAGCTAGGCAAGAAATACTGGGAGTGGACGGAGAAACAGCTCAAGCCGTATACTTCGTGATGGATTGACGCCACCCTACCATGATTTCTCATGTTTCCCTTTGTCGCCTTTTCTCGTCCTCTCTATGTATAACAACTAGAATAAACCTTTCTAGACAAGTTTGCGAAATCCGTACACAGGCGCAATACGTATCGTCGTTCACATGGCTCACAGCCCCCTAGCAACCCCGCAAACTCCTCCACCAAGCACTAGTCTGTATCATGCCGTCTTTATCATCTCCTATAACTACTTTCCATTTCTCCAGGAACCATGGCATCGCTTCCCAGCTGCGGCCATCCCACGGCACACCGTTTCCACGTCCATGCATGGAGCCCATTGCGGAGCCCCAGCATCGAACTCCCCCGCCCAGCATATCGATACAGAGGTCATCCTCATCTATCTGGGGTGAGGCCCCGGAAGCGAGTACGATGGCGTTGGATCGGAAAGATGGCCAAGGCATTAAGTCGAAGCAAGGATGATGAGCCCGAGAACGCTGGATGAAAGTCGGCCTCAGATCCGGGGTGATCTTTTCAAGAGCTACGTCATCGTCGCTCGAGTCGTTGTCGTGCCCGCTCAGGCTGCTATGGGCAATGCTGCAGAATAGTGACTGCGCGTTCTCGTCCATCAGATACTCTGTCGTTATACTGAGCTGAGCTGCTATCGCACGCATTGCCGACGCGTACGACATCGGACTTAAATCAATGACATTTCTGGAGGGTCTGGGATGAGTTGGCTGGAGCCATTCGAGCGCCGGCTGGTCGGTCGGTGCCGTAAGATGAGCCAGTATTGTAAGGCCAGCAACGACGACCTGCCGCATATCGATACCACCGCATCGCGCTTCCACGGCTGCGATCCACTCACGCGATGACAGTGACAAGGCACTCTCATACAGTACCGGATCCATGGAATATCCCATGACTATCAACCCGTACTTGACAACGTCACGAAGTGTAAAGTTCTCCCTCACCATGATGCCCCAACCTTTCTTATTTTCATGTGCCGAGAGGGATAGTAATGCCTGGTAAATGTCCGAAGCTGTAAGGTTGCATGAAGCGTTATACGCCTCTAACTTGTTATTTGATGACTCGACTACCGCATAGCGAGTAGGAGGGCAAATCGAAACCTCCTTGACACAGTCTTGCGCTGCTGGTTCTTGCGTTACCCACGCGGCGGCGACCATCTGCTCCAGATGCCGAACCTTAGTCTTTTGCCTCGCGCCTAACTTTCGAGTAAGCAAGATACGCCTTATGCGAGTTTCTGGGTTGCATACGGTATGCCCGCTGAGCGTCGGCATTCTGGCGCTTCCGGCGGTCCTTCGCATCAGGCATCTTTCTGCGGGGCATTTTGACGTGGTTGCCCCAATAGTTGAACCTGAATTACCGACTGACTGGGGTCTATAATCGATCAAACATATAAGAAATAGAATCAGATAAGTATTTCAATGATTCACGTGTTCCAATTCACTGTCAAAATGCTGTACAAGTGGCTTGACGGGAGGAGGTTGAGTGAGTTTGCGTCGCGGACTTTGAGCGCAGTCTAATCTCCGCAATGTCCGGGTGCCAAGTTAAGTGTATTTGATTGCCACGAACGCGCGAAAGTTCAACACTGATCACGGAAGTTTCGAATTAAAATACACAGACCTGAAGCCTGAGAATACTGATGTTCATTGCTTGCTCAAATTGAGTAAACAGCTAGGTCCTCGACAGTCTTGCTACATAAGTCGCAATCCCCATCTAATCAACTACAATTTCCCCTTCCGGTTATCCTCGCCAAGCTTCAGGATGGATGCAAAGTTGTTTGCCTCAATGACTTCAAAAAGCTCACCAAGACCAGCAAGACGACGTTTCTCGCTCTCTCTGCGGAAGAACTCCTCCGCTGTCTTGATTCTGTTTGGATGAATCTCATCCAAGAGCGCGTAGTCACGTTGAATGACGCCTTTGTTACCCCCAGAGTTCGTCCACATTGTCCAGAAACCTGAGAAGTTATCTCTGACAGACATAGTTGCCGGGTCCGTGGGATCAGCGTTGTAACCCGCAGGTTGGCTGGAGATTGGGAAGTTGTCGAAGTAGACGTCCATGGGAGTGTCAATGTACTGGGCTGGCTTTCCCGTAGCCTTTTCAAACGCCTTTGCCAGGTCTTCGTAGTGAATATGGTCGATGGCCACCTCCAGGTCCATTCCATCCGATCTTTCAGGGTGATCAAAGAGCCAACGGGCGTAGTGTTCGCAATCATCGAGGGCAACGTGCGGAACTGCGCCAGCACCAAGAGGCACTCTCCATGTAACAATCCCGTTCTCGACCCGTGGCGTCATGATTGTCTTGGAAGAGATCGTCATCTCAATGTAAGGGCCGGTAGTGAAGATGGCGACACCCATGTCGTTGCCTTTTCTCTGCTGTAGCATCCACTCGGCCAGACGGCCCTTACCGTCGTAGTGTCCGCACCGAAACTTTGGGTCATAGCCACTCTTTTTATAACCGTAGTCGAGATTTCCAAAGACAAAGAACTTGATCCCGAGCTCCACCGCTAGCTCGTAGCAGCGGATCGTCCAGTAGGTCTCTGCCTTCTCGCCGCAGTTGAAGCCATCGATATTGATGAAAGCACCCCAGCAACCGGCGAATCCCTTGCGGAGGTCATTCTCGTTGGCGAAAGTTCCCTCAACAAACTCAACATCTCCGAGCTTTGAGAGTTCTTTCGCCCTCGTAGAGCTGGAGTCACGCGTCAATACGCGCAGACTGTAGCCTCCGTCCTTGGCAAGTCCTCGGCAGACGGGAAGGCCTTGGGCACCAGTGGCACCAATGACGAAGATGCGGCGGTTTGCCATATTGGTGAGATGTTCGAGTGACCTGAGAATTATGAATTGCTTTTACTATGGTGATCTCTGCCGATTATCACAATCTATGGCTACTCCTCTCACTGAAAGGTGCCAGGGGCATTTTCTTATAAGCTCCCTCGCGAGCGATCCGTCCCTGCTTCCACCCGTCGGATTCCCTACGTAATTTGGCATGTCGTTCATAAGCGATGTGAAGTCAAAAAGCAAGCTTGGACTTGCTCTCGCTGATTAGTTATTCGATCAATAGTAGATGATTAGTGATCCTTCTCGACCACCAATGAAGACGGTGTTTTGGAAACATGACTAGACAGCAAATAAAGCACGTGGCTAAATGCTTCAAAGGCGCTTACAGCCTTCTTTCCGAGCTACCGTCAGGATAGGAACACAATAAAGGCTGCGGATCTTCCTTCACCAATGTCCTTGCTAACGCCGGTACGCTTCAACAATTGCATGTGCACTGCGATCCCACGAACATTTTCGGAGATTGAAGCAACTAGTTGGACTCGCTTCCAAAGGGGATACACCCATCCAAACTACCCAATTCGTTTCGCCGAGTGTTTGCCTTGGAGAGGGCGTCAGACACGTGATGTCCAAACGCTTGATCAGTAATCGGATCTGACGATGGCTTAACTGGTGGTGGCTGTAATCTTTAGCTTACCAATCTTTGGAGACTAACTCACGGTAACTCTCGAGAAAGTTGGAATATACCACCAGCTCCATCTGCGCTTCAATAGGCGGGAGTAGCAGGTGTAGTAAACTTCGTCCGCTAAGGTACATGTAGTCATTCTGAGCCGAGGGGGCTCGGTGAATCAAAGCAAAGCGCAAGTAAATTGACTATTAGTGTCGTCAGAGAGCTTTGTCATCTGTTGCGTGTCTGTTTGCAATAGGTCGAGCATCAACGCGCTTTCAGATTTGGCAAAACTACTCTCACAGCAAAATACTTTAGGTGACGAATCGACGCAGGCTTCACGTTGAGATTAGGCAACCACCTTTATCTCAAGATCTCTTAAAGCACTCGATAATGCCATGTGGGTTGCTCGGAGATGTCCAGAACTCGACTCTTCCCAGCCCGGCCTTGGCGAGAACATCTTTCCACACCTGTCTCGGCCGTTCCTTACCGCCGACGCTCAGCATCAAAAGATCAATGGCTGCCGTATGAGCCGAGGGCGGGTTTGGTGTAATTTGCTCCGCGATCAACAGCCGACTATCCTGCGCCATGGAGTTGGCGATGCAAGCCAGGATCTCGACCACCAAGTCATCACTGTAATTATGAAGACAATAACGGATATAGTAAACGAGTGCTCCTGTTCCATGTCAGTCATTGTTCTGAAAAATATAGAGATACTATCGGCGAACCTTTGACTGGCTGCTCCTCATGAAAATCAATGGCCATCAACTTCATTCCCAGTGAGGCAACAGAATCCTGAGATTCGGCGACCTCGCTAATGACTGTGTCAAGATCTTGAAGAACACAGCGATTCAATGGTATGCCATAACTACCGCAGATGATTTTCGTGGCATGGCCGCTTCCCCCTCCAACATCAACGAAAAGGGGCCTGTTCGCTGGCTCTGAGTGTGCTGCATCTGAGATCCAGGAGAAGTCATAGGCGCCGCAGACCGGAAGAAGCATCCCCATTGCCTTCATTGAACGAAGGAAGATCCTCTTGTCGTCAGGATTCTGGAGAGATACCTCCCAAACGTTCTTCTCTGGCTGGCCATACGCAAAGGTGTACGGAACGTGCATTCGGCCTCGTGGTTCTTGTAGCCCGTAGGCATGAAAGTACTTCTCGAAATGGGCGTATGAGACCATGCCGTGTACGAAGCTTACAGATCAGTTGTTTGTAAGGGAGTTTGTGTATGACCATCATGAAGTACTTACACGATTCTTGTGAGATCTCCGTCCGGGTTGTCATTGATGAACATTCTGGACTTTTCAGTATGAGCCACAGCATCCTCACCGACTTGCTTCAGGATACCCGTGGAGTTCAACATCCACGCAAGGCGAACTAGAACGGGTCAGTCAATGATGAATCCTCTATCTCGAGAGTGAGTAAGTTTGGTGGTAATCTTACCCAGCAGCTGCAGCTCACACCCAACACTACTAGCCAACTCCTTGTATGAGATTGAACCTTCTATTGGAATCTTTTGGAAGACTCCCCAGGCATTGAAGAGCTGTTTTGCCGTCATTTCGCCGACCTTGATGCAATCATTCATAGCCCTCTCCCGTGGAGTGTCTTCGAGCTTGTCGATGATGGCTTGTGCTCTTTGGATGATACTAGACTTGAAGTTGCGGTCGCTCTTGGAATTCAAGGTGTTAGCTGTATCACACGCATCCACTTCATTGAGTAGATCCACCGCGAGCTTTCTGAGCTCCAAAGAGGCTTCGGCCGCGATTTCTCCCATTTTCACAAAGTAGTCTGGCGGTCGGTGAGGGACTTTGTTTTACTGCTTTTTGAGGACGATGAGATGAAAGTTACGCGAGCAACAACTTGCGTACTCGGGATCCGCCATTTTTGTATTGGGGAAGAGTCGACAGCTCGGTGTTGGTGGAATTGACAAGCAAACACCTCGACCCAACTCGTCTTTCGTTGGAACAGGGATGTCGATTAGGCGCGACAAACAAATAGTAGCAAACTGCATAATATCGCTGCAGACAATGCCAACCTGGGAGGGGTGGTCACTGGCAACCTGGTAACCGTTGCTTGAATTCTTCAAGGAGAAGGCGAGCACATCGTGGGCTCGCTGGGAACGAGACTCCATGTAAACTGACTTCCTCTGGAGGTGATGGTGATACGGCCAAGTACTCAATTGGCGTTTGCAGAGTAGGACAATCCAGTTGGAGGGCGTATAGCGGATGAGAGCAGATACGCCATTCAACCGGATTGTCCTACTCTGCAGACGCCATATCAAATCATCAATGTGCGCCACCAAGAATCGCCAAGTCATTGACATCTCTCCCAGTACATGGGTAGCGCATTCTGGCGGGCGCGGAAGCGACTCGCCTGCATTCATTACCAGGGGAGTAAGGCTGTTAAAATCCCCAAGCTTCAATGTCCACGAAAGTTTTTGGAGGCAAACATACATGGATCTTTCTTCGGCAGTCATAACCTACACCAGCATGAACCAGACTCGCATCTGAATCGACCAATGGACCCCTCACGCGGGTATTTCTGTCCTCGCTAAGTGTTGGTATCTTCCCCAGCGAGACTCATCGGATGCCGGTCTTGATCCGAGGCTCCGGAGCGTCAGAGACCTGGCGATACAATCAACCATGAAGAAAAGCCACTACCATATGAGAGCAGGAATGAGAAAAAGGCTGCTGGAAAGCAAACATTGGCATCCTGAGTTATTATATTACTGATAAGTAAACAGCTCACGGCTTAGCTAGCACTCCAGATTTGATCAACGACTGCATAAACACCTTAACCGCCTCAACCGCAACCGCCGCAAGATTTCCAGCCCCCTCATACGACGGATCAAACGAAGCCACCGTAAGAGACACCGGCTCAGTCGTCTCCGAAATCCCCTCAAAGCACCCGATAATATCCTCCCTCAACAACCCCCCCGGCGCAGCAAACCGGTTCGCGTACCCGATGGACGTATCCAAAGAATCAACATCAAAGTGAACCATCGTAGCACCAAGCTTCTTCCGCCGCAGCACCACCCCAAGCTCGGCACCGAAGTCAACCTTCCTCTCGGTGCTGCCCCAGACGACATCGAACCCTGCCTCTTCCACCCTAGCCCGCTCCAAGTCATTCACGTCCCTCATACCAACATGCACCATTCGCTCCAAATCCATCGCCTCGTGTCCGGGAACCGTCCGCAATAGACCCTTCCAGCACTGCCCCGCGAGCATGGCAATCGGCATCGAATCAAAGTACCCGCTCATAACGGTATCAGGCGTATTAAAATCATCGTGCGCGTCAAACCACACACACCCCAACCCCCCATCTCCAGCCGCTCGCGACGTGTGAAGCCCCGCAGCGACGCCAATCGCAGAACTACAGTTCCCGGCGAGGATGATTGGGAACGAGCCCCTGCGGCGTTCTTGCGCTACTAGATTCGCGGTTCGTCTGATGACCTCGAAGCTGCGTCCGATTTCGCCTTCGTGGTCGTCGACCGGCTCGACTTGGACTTCGTGGACGGGGAGACCGAGAGAGCGGAGTGTGGAGTCGAGACCGGAGGTTTTGAGGAATGCTGGGCCGGCGCCGGGGCCTTTGTTGAGGAGGCCGACGTGGTAGGGGGAGAGGATGAGGGAGAGGGATTTGAGAGGGAGTTTGGACATTGTGAATGACCTTTGAGTACTACTAGAAACGAAGAAGAGTAATTCAACTGATGATTACATTGAAAGATGAACGTGGGCGTACAAGAAGTCGTTTACGGAGTACTCCGTTCATTCCGTTAATGATGTGGAGATCGAAACTCAATGTGTCAATGTGTCAACCAAAGGGCGCAATGACGCGCCCGTCAGATTGCTGGCCAGGAGCGAGAAACTTATTGGTTCATTCAAGATTATAGGAGAAAACAGATGTCCGACTTCACGACTGGCGGGGTCGAGCAGTGAATAAGGCTGTGACTCAAGACTCATTGTGACAAACATTACTAAGTAGATTGCATTTCTTGGATATCTTGCAACAATCTGCTCGCTAAAAAACAAAGGAAACCTCCGAGGTATACTACTCTAGCCTCTCAAGGCGCTAGAAACAACACTTTTCGTACACTCGCATGCCCAATCAATGATGTCCAGACGACTTGGACCCAGCAACACTTACAGGACTCACAAGGCTGATCCTGCTCAGTACACTCCCCGCCTTTCTCCGGATTCTGCTCTCCCGGACCGGAGTCGGGGCAGTGGACGCACTCAAAGGACTAACTACATCGCCGTCCTCATTCTCATTCTCCGCCACCTCGCGGCTCTCATCACCCTCCTCGTCCGTTCGACTGCTACCAGTCGTCATGCTCTCCATGCTGCTCCCATCATGCTGAACAGCGAGACTCAACCTCGGCCTCCTCGGACCCTCCAGCTCAACAGGCGAAGCTGGCCTCCTCACCCGAGTGCTGCCTACACCGCTGACGGCACCCTCGGCGATAGAGTCCATAGGCGGTAGTGGCTGTGTGGTCGGGCCGCGATAAGCGTCCACCGAGCTAGACGAACTGGCGCTCGTGCTGCTCAGTCCGCTCTGGTGAGACGCCTTTTCGCGAATCACCGTTGTGCTAAGTCGCTTCAGCCCGCGACTCCATGCCGGGTGTGACTTGGGCGAGAGGACGTCGGCAATAGTCCTTCTCTTGGCGTCGCGCATCTTGCGGGCCACAAGCTCGAATTGCTCCGCCATTGTAGGGTGCGCCATAATTTCTTCCATCGAGATTGACAGGTTGTGAGTCCCAGGAAGACCCAATTTGGGCAGTTCCTGAGTGAGAGATTCGGCCAGCTGGGATGCGGGCATCATGCTACCCCAAAGATCGTAGAACGCCGCGTTGGGAAGTTGTGTTTCGGGAACACCTAGTGATCTAGGATCCAGCACCTTTGTCCAAATTTTGGAGATACTGAGCTGCACGGCTTTGCGGTGGTCTTCAGACATGCTGGAGCCTGCATTGGTCGGCTTCGTCTCCATGTCCAGCTGAGGCAAGGGAATCTGGGGCGGAACGGCACAGTAATCGACCGATGAGGGGATGAGCGGGTGAAGCATAGAAACCGAGGTGAGAAGCTCGATGCTAGAGCAGAGTGATTTTAGCGTCTCATTGGCAAACAAACTCGGGATGCGGTTCTCGCAGAAGGTGATGGAAATGTCGCCGCTGCTTGCATCTTCTTGCGTGGAAATGACGTGAAGATCGTACACGTCCCTGCTGATGGGTTCTTGGACGCTGAACTTGCACTTGATGGTGCCGAGGTTGAAGACTGCTGCCTCCTTGGCGGCATCCTGATGGCGGTGCTCGACGACTGTGCTGAAGCGCGTCCAGTACGGGAGCTTGGTGCACTTCTCGACGATCTCGAGCCAGCCCATGTTCTCGAACGGGATGCTCATAACACGTTGGCCGTGAACATACTTGAGGAGCTCGAGGGGACTGCTCAGAGTCTCTGCAAATCGGACGCGGACTGGAATGGCGTTTGATACTGGGCCAAGGGTGCCAGAAACATCGGACCCATCAGACAGTCTAAGGTGTCTTCCCTCGACGATCTCACCAAAGAGAACGTCGCCTGAACCGGAAAGGTTGGCTAGGACCATGGCCCAAGCTGACTTGACGACAGTGTCAAATGAGATGCCTAAGTTGGCCAAGGACATAACCGAGACTTTCTGAATGATCGTCTTGACGTTCGTGCTCATTGGCGGTGGCCTGCTGTGGGCAACAACCTGAGTCATCTTGGCGCCATCCAGCATGGAAGACCAGTGATCTTGAGCACCAGTAGCATGGGCCAATTGAGCGGAGCGCACAAAGTCAAAGTAGGTCGCCCGTCGTGGCGGACAGGATGGTGCAATGTAAATGCTCTTCAAGTGCTGCAGCAAAAGCGAGATGGAAGCGTCGTCGTACTGCGCTCCTGAAAGTCGCAAGACAAGATTAGACTGCTTTCCAGCGTCGACGAAAAAGAACTTGGTCATCGGAACTTCCAAGTTGAATGAGCCAGTCTGATCCCTTTTGATCAGCTTCTCCGTCATCGCCGATACCCTCCATGTCGGGACTTCGATCCTCTTGAATTCTGGGACGAAAGACTTGAAGGCAACTTGGTAGACCCGCCTCTCGTGGGAGACAAATGCGGTCCGGAGGATTGGGTGAATCTTGGCGAGACAAATGCAGACGGCCTCGAGCTTCTTAGTCTGGACTGCACCGGTGAAGCTGAAGGTGAAGTAAGTGAGGCTTGAGCTCCCTTTGAGTAGGCCGGTCTCGAGAAACTTGAGTTGAGTAGCAGAGGCTTCTGCGACATCGTTAATGGCGTCTCGTTCGACGTTTAGCTTCGGAGCAATCACATCGTTGATGAACTGCTCCTCAAAAAGGATCTCTGAGGAGGATCCCATAGACGGAGCAGCGTTGCGTTCCGGTTCCGCAGTCTCGAGAGCGTAGTCTGAGCTCAGTGTTACGCCTTGGCAAAGCTCTGTGAGGGTGGCGCCACGCAGGACATCCGGCAGAGCAATAATGAGTCCCTGTTTGCGGCATGCGACAACAAGTTGGCCTGCGAGGAAGCTCTGGCCGCCCAGCATGGGAAAGCTCTGATTGCCTCGAATGCCTGAAGCCTCTACTCCCAGGAGAGTCGCCCAGATTGATCTCATGCGCTCCTCAACCTGGGTCAGCGGAAGGGGTTTGATTCCGACCGCGCGGACTTCATCGGGCGATGCAACTGAGGAGAGAGCCTGTAGCTGTTCTTGCGACAGCCAACCGACCATCTTCTGGAGCTTGCGACGGTTGACCTTCAATGACGGTGTGACGGGAAGGTGCCTGACGGGTACAAAGATGGTTGGCATCATGTGTGAGGGCAGACTAGTTCCCAACGAGGACTCAATGAGCTTCTTCGCAATATAGGTGCGCTCCTTGGTGGTGATTGTGATCCTCGTAAGATCTTCCGATCCCTCAAATAACTTCTCTCCAAGCTCGACAAAAGCGGCAAGAGATGGTTGCGCGTCGCGGCTTATGATGGATTCAACAGCGAGATCCACGCCTTGGCCGAGACATCGGCGGAGCTTCTGCTCGACTTCAGCAACCGGAATGACTTGCCCATTGATCTCAACGTCGTCACGGCCACTGGAGACGAAGTCAAGCAGCCCGTCCTCCATGTATCGGACGCGATGGCCCGTCTTGAAGTAGCGTGTCCGAGGTTTGCCATCCTCGAGCGATACATCGGAGTCCTGAGGTAGATGTGCCAAAGGCTGGCCGGGGACAAATCGATGCGCCAGTGTGGGACTCTCGATGATGAGCTCGCCAATGGCACCGATAGGCATCAGCCTACGATGGTCTTCAGGGTTGACAATCCAGAACCTCCCGAGGAACGGAGGCGCGACTCGGGTGAGATCGGCAGCTTTCTTGACCTCCAAGACGGAAACACCAAGAGGGCAGATATCAGGAGCACCGTAGGCGAGCAGAACTTTTGTCTTGGCTACCCAGGGTGCGCAGGTATCTTCGTCCAGACGTCGGGTTCTGAAGCAAATAGTCCTCAGGCTGGGGATTGCAGCGGGTGAAATCTTCCGTGCCAGGACTGGTGTCATGTAAGACCAGTTGACTTCCATCCTTCGAGCAGCGCCGACGATGTCGCTGGTTCTCTCAACGGAAGAAGGTATACACACGCAACCGCCATGCACCAACGTCGACAGTAGCTCGATCAAGGCGGTATCGACATTGAAAGACGATAGCTGCATTGTACGACTCTCCTGGTTAAGGTTGAGAGCGCGACCTTGTGTGACGAATGCCGAAGAAAGGGCTGCATGATGGCAGATGATTCCCTTTGCCTCCCTGCCCCGGGATGAGCCTGGCGAAAGAAGAATGCATGCGGCATCATTGGGCGCGGCCATGGGCAAAGGCGCCTCCAGAGAGAAGTCAACTTCAAAAAGCGTGTCATCCACAACTACGACTCCATCGACAATGGCCTCCAGGTTCTTCCAGAGCATGTCCGTTGCGATGACGACCTTGGGCGAAAGCTGGCGGACGAACGTCTCAACATTGGCTCGATCCTCGGCGTCGATGGGAACAAAGCAGCCACCAGCCTTCAACACGGCCAGGATGCTGATGACCGCCCACTTGTTCTTGTCGAGAATTACGGGAACAGAAACGCCGGGGCGAACACCCCATTGAGTAAGATACGTGGCCAGGCGAGAAACAAGGCGGCCGACCTGTCTATACGAGAGCTCGCCATCCCAGGCGCAGATAGCCTGAGCATCTGGTCGAAGTCGTGCTTGTTGAGAAATCAGGGCGTGGACACAGCCAGGCAAAGGCTCGGTCGTATTCTCGGCTCCCCAATCCCGGATCAATAACTGAGCATAGTCTCTATCGGTGAAGAGGTCTATGCTACTGAGCGCGCCTTCGGGGCTTCCGAGTATGGCGATAACAGCACGCCCAAAGGTATTCGCAAGGTTCTGAGCCTGGGAAGGAGTCATGAGCCGGTGAGAGACCCCTGTGACAAGCTGGCCGTTCACAAGAGTCAGAGAAAATGTGACGTCAAAGTCGGGGGTGTTCAAAGCCTGAATGCAGGAGAGCCTCATGGGGGGACGCGTAGAGCTGAATCGGCTCTTTAGCTCGTGAGGCTCTTCTTGGTAGGACAGACACGTGTTGAAGAGCTTGTCGCCCTTGAGACCCAACGCGTGCTGAATTTCCGACATTGGTACGTTCTGATGCCGGCTGCAAGCAGCAGAATCATCTTCGACGGATTTGAGGACTGTTGCGACGGACTTGTGGTTTTCGAGCCCGACTGTACAGGCCGTGGTGTTTTCGAAGGCGCCGACTGAAAGAATCAAGCCCTCGGGGGCGTTTCCTGTATCTCGGCCTGATGAGCGGTAGCCAAAGCACACTTGACTAGAGCCGGTGAAGGCGCGTAGAACAAGCCCCCAGGCCATGCGCATCACAGTCGATCGACTGATGCCTTGCGATCGACAAAACTCATCGATCTGAGCCACCGGCAATTCAATACAAAAGTTTGTGTGTTGCATGGTGTTATTGTTTACTGTCATCAGGCGTGGGAACAAGCATGGCCGTGTCTCTTGAAGGCGGCCGATCCAGAAGTTGAGGCTGTTCTCTTGCCGAGCAGATGAGATGTATTGCACGCAAGCCGCATGCGATGGGTCAAGCATCTTCATAGATAGCTTGCTTGAGTTGTACATTCTCTTTAAGTCCCAAACAATGTTTTGAAGACTCAAGGCCTAAGGAAGTATCAGCGGATGTTTCAATCAAGCGGGTTCATAACTCACATCACATAGGGCGTGGCTAATGTCGAGCCTCAGAAAAGTGCTCGCGTGCGACTTGCACACTGACACTCGGTGGCGCGGATTAGACGGCGTCGGACTCATCGGTGGCAAGGCATTGAGAACAGCCACAGGGTCTGTTCCTGCTTCGGCATCGACAAAAAGCATATCTGGTGAGCACTTCCGCAGGATGACTTGGTCGAATAAACCATTCTCGGAAATGCTGTCGATGAAGACAGTCCTCAGAGCAGGGTACTTGGCTACGATCTGCTGCCAAATGGTGCAAATTTGGGCTTGGTCGGCCAAGACTCCGTTCGGTGATGATAACTCGTAGATAGCGTTGCTGTGGCAGGTTTCCAAATCTTGGGTTTGGCTGATGAGGATCTCCTGCTGCAGCGCTGTGACGGGTAAGACGTCCTCGATATCCCGAGCACTAGATAAGCCGAGTGCAACCAATCGGTCGGTATTGAGTTTCGCCAGGCCCTCGTACGTCGTGTCGAGCATTGGAACATCGGACAGAGTGAGTTCTTGGCCACGGTATCGCAGCCTGCCGATGGCTTCGTAAAGCAGGTGCTCATACATTTGAATCCAGTCAGCAATCTTGTCCTGGTGGTTCGAATTCTTGTTGTAGACGATCTGGACGGAAGCTGAGCCTTGATCGACCATGGCGGAGACCTCAAATAGAGCAATCCTAGACACGCTCGAGCCAATGTCGGCGGCATCCGTTGACCACAGCCTTCCAGGAATGGTGAGTTGCTCAAGAACGCCCTTCTCCCGCTCGAGTTGTTGAACCGACCCTGCATATGTGAACATGATTTCGAAAGGCCAACCTTCGGTACTTCGAGTCGCGGCCTCGGGGCCGAAATACCGAGATGCAAAGTAGTTCCACCCACGACGAGGTATTGATCGTCTCGTATCCTTCATCTTGCGCAATATGTGAAGGAAATCGTCGGCCATGTCGACCGGCATAGACACAGGGCACAGTGACGTGAACCAACCGACGGTCTCTGTGATGTCAATGTCTTGACTCCAAGGTTCTCTGCCGTGCTCTTGGTTCCACACCACGGGTGCTCTACGATCGTGAAATGTCTGGCTGAATGAGAGGAGGAGTGCTGCCATGTAGATATCCGACATGTCAGTCTTGAAGACCTGGTTGCATGCTGTGTGAAGAATTGCTGTGAGTTCTGGAGTGAGAGTGAAGCTGGCGACTGAGATTTCGGCGTAGGTGTTGTGTGAGTCCTCGAGACCCCAGTATCCGTACTGGCCGCTGGGCAAGTCGTAAGGCATCACTAGCTGATCTGGATTGCTGCTGATGTATTCTTCTTGAAGCTCATTCCACCGTTGAAACGGCATGGAACGCTCAGAGAATAGTGTGCCCTCTCGTAGTAACTCGTCAAGATCATGAATGATGATGCGCCACGACATCATATCCACGACCAGATGATGAGCGAGCAGGTAAACAAGCTGCTGGCCGTCATGAGTGCGGAAGTGGTCGACTGAGAAGACCGGCCCGGTCTCGATGTTGATGCTCGACTGTGACTGTGCGATAATGCCCATGACCTCCTCCGTCGTGCTCACCGAGTGATAGCGGAATCCATAAGACCCGTCGACTTTTGGAATGATCCGTTGTGTCCAGCCGTCCACACCAGGCCGGAAACGAGCGCGTAACATGGAGTGATGGCCAACTACAGTCGCAATGGCGGCGTGAATATCTTCCAACGTCGAGTTGTTCTTGACGCGAAGCAATATGCTTTGGTTGAACCGGTAGCCCCCGTCCGAATCCATTCTTTGCTCGATGCGACCGCCAATGCCGGTATCGAAATAAAGCTGTTGCATTGGCGACAGCTTGAAGCCTTCCGTTGATTCCTCGTTCCATGCGTCGGTGCGGTGATTTTTCCGGTATGCGAGTGATGCTAACTGCCCCAAAGTAGGGCATTGGTGAACGTCCTCGGGCCTCACCGTGATGGACTCAGTCCGACATGCCGCAACGAGCATCATGGCGGAAATGTCATCGCCGCCGAGTTGACCGAATGAGAAGTTCATGCCGACTTGCCGTTGCGGTATGCGGAGAACATCGGCGACCTTCTTTTGCATAACTCGTTCCATCTCGGTCAAGGGCTCCTGGAAGAGCTCGTGAGACTCGAGACTGGATATTTGGTGATACATGTCCTCGTTGATGTTCTGAATCCATGTTTGGAGCCGTCTCCGGTCGACGGAGCCCTCCCCGTTTGAAGGCATTTGATCAAGCACGATCCATGAGTTTGGCACAGAATGAGATCCTTCCGAAGTTTCGAGAGCCAGTCGGACAGCTGCGACCTGGCTTCCGGCAAAGTGCATCTGTGATTGGGGAATGAGTCGGATGCTGGATAGGCTGGTTTGCGATATCCGGCCCGACGCCAACGTCAAGAAGGCCACGAGTTTACCCTCTAGGAAACCAGCCTTTGGCCTGATGACGGCTGCACTCCTAATCTGGGGCGTAGACTGGATGAATTGTTCGATTTCGGAATGTGGTGATTTTATTGGTGCCGCATCGGAGCTGTTGCTGGAATCGCACGAGGAAGTTGAGCAGGCGCTGTTTCGTCTGGGACTTGAGCTGAAGACATCGGAGGGAGAGGTACTGCTCTCTCCTTCGGAGTCCTTGTCCTTGGACACAGGCGCGGTCTGATCGAAGGGGGTGATGCAGGTCTGAAGCTCCGCCAAGGTTTGACAGCGTAGAATATCGCTCGTCCTCAGACCAAGTCCGAGGCTCATGCACTTTTTCCTGAGGGCGACAGCTGTGGGCCTGTCGCCGCCCAAGTCTGAGAAGGAGTCGAATAATTCTATGCTATTCCTCGGCAAACTTAGCACGGTGGCAGTTGCTGAGAGAAGTCTATCTTCGACAGACTCTGTGTGGAATGACGACATTGTTGTGTCGATTTTGGGTAGTTGTTTTGGGCTGACTGAGTCTGCCATATTGGATGTGTGTGTATGTAAGTGCTCGCTCGCTCGGTCTGGTCTGAAGAAGAAGGGGTAGCGCTGGGTGGATAGCTTGGGAGGGGTATCTCAAAGATGCATGAACACAAATAAAGGAGACGACCGAGCAGAGGTGACCAAGTAACACGGATCAAAGGTTGGTCTCTGACGAGGGTCAAAGATGCTCAAAGGTGATGTCGTTGGTCGGACGAGATGAGCTTGCAGTCTCGAGGTTGGGGGGCGCCAATTCTGGGGGCGTGTTTGTTGGAGCCCGTCTTTGAAGATGGCAACGTGATGAAAGGGCCAACGGGCGAAGGAATGTTACACACACAAAGGCCGAGAGGAAAGATGATTCAAGGGCCGGAGCAAGAAGAGATCACAAAAGAAGGAAAAGAGACGGGGAGGTGGGAGATATGGAGGGTGAAATAATGCAACAGAGACAGCATTCTGGCAGCTCTATTCATCCTTCAGATCCTTCCTGCTCACTAGAGGAAGAGAGAGAGACAGTAAGACCAGCGGGCCGGGGGTTTGCAAACAGAGCAAAAGTCGGCAATGTAGGTACCGAGTACCGTACGGGCGAGGCAGGGCAAGACGTGAGTGAGATGCCGGTTCCTGGGTCACTGCCAGGCTATTACCATCATGTATTCCGTAGACGGTAGGTCGAGCTACCCTGGCCCCGGCCCTTTCTGACGTGCTGGGGTCCAGCTTGGAGAGCTCAGGAAAGGTGGGGGAGCGAGAGGCGGTGGGTAGACACGCAGACAGACTGAGTGAGTGACTGAGCGACTAACGGGACGAAAGACAGGATGGATGGGAGAGGAAAGCGAGCTGTGAAGGGTGTGTGCGAGTGCGACCACGTCCAGCCAGTTGGGTGCGTACGAAAAAGGTGCTGAGGTCAGGTATGCCGCGCCACGCCATGGCATGCCTTGTCACGGCCTGCCGCGGGCTGGATCTGCATACCCGCGTCTTGCTGGAGGTGGAACGCAACGTAGGGGCCGGGGGTGACCAGGCATCCGCGAAGAGAGACCCATATTCTTTAGTCCTGGGCCTCACAAGTAGATACGGATACTTCGTACGCAGTAGATGTTGGTGATGTGCAAAGATGCTACTCTGTACCGGTGTGCCGTATGGACTCATTAGGAGTAGAGTGATTCGGCAGTGACCACGTATGTACTATGTACTGGACAGATGGGTTGAGGATAGAACGAAAGACGCTTGCTCCGCCTCGTCAGTATCCTGTTTGGTCATTGTCCTCGAAAAGCGTTGCGCTGCGTTGCGTTGCCGTGTAAATGGCTATGCAGCCTCAGAGAGAGAGAAAGACAGAGTGGTGTCCCGTCTCCGAGCCACACGGGGAGGAACGCAGCCGTTGTCTGCAATCAAACAGATGGTGGGAAACGCGGCATGGGGAGTCTAATCAGCAGGGTTGGGGCATGCCCATTTTGGATCTGGGCTGAGCCGAGCGAGACGAGAGGAGGTGTGCTGGTGCCAGTGGTGCACGGTGTGGTCCCAAACAGTCGACAGACATCTCTGGCAACGATTGCTTGGTAATAGTGGAGTAGTTTGTAGCTTGCCGCGATGGTGCGGACATTGAAGCTCGACTTGCGTTTGCGTTGTCTGGCGACTGTAACCGTCCAGACACTGGCGATCTTGTTGGAGATGAAGAATTGGAACGGAGAGGAGGACAACCAGCAGGACAAGGAGGAGGAGGAGGAAAAAGAAACGAAACAACACTGGTACGTATCTTTGGGAAGTGTACGTATCTTTTGAAGGAGTACGTATCTCTCGCTTAGCCACGGACTCAATCCATTTTAAGCCAATCAAAACCTCAGGAAAGTACCTCGAAATGGTCAGTGCTCCATCAGCCACACTCATCAAGCTGCACTAGCCACAAATGGATAATCAGCGAGATTCGCGAGTTGCAAGGTGCCATTGGACATGAACAAAACATCCATCAACCCTTCACCCATCACCCATCCATTATGCAGCCTGCAGCCTGCAGCGTGCTAAATCCAACAAGCGCCGGGACGCTCTCTTACACTCACGGAACTTGGGTGCGCTGCGGCTATGCTCGTGGTGCCTTGCGTTAGCCAAGGGGGCTGAGTCCCCCCCAAGCTTACGGCGTCTGTTCAAGGTGACTTTGGCGATGCAGCGCACTATGCACCACGCAACTCGCAGGCTCTCTCCTCCTCTTCAGGAATAGAAACGGCCCAGCCCACTAGTGTAATTGGTCTTTGGCTGTTTCCCGTCCATATGCAAGACAGTAGACCGGCATCATGCTAGAAGACGCGGCCTCCAGCTGTGTCATCTCCGGTGAAGAACGCCGGTCTATCGCCGTCTTCCCCCTCGCCGAACGGGGGCTGGAACCGCTGGACAGAAGCATCACCAAAGCTTGACTTGGACACTTGCTTTACTGGCAGTCTTCTCCCTCTCATCTTCGGTGTCCCGAAAAGGTAACCTTCCTTCACAGCATCTTCACCAGCAATCACCTGCTTCAGTTCTCACCTGTCCGAAACTCAGATCCCCAACTCACTTTCTCACCTTCTACTCAGCTCACCCGCCCGTTGAAACTCAAACCTCGCGTCCCCCTCCGTCTTACACATGCTGGAAGGCTGAAGTGAAGGTCGCCATTCCCACGCAGTCAGACTGTCAACTCTTTAAGGGTATTACTGAATGTGATCCTCCCCTCACTCGCATTCTCGGCCCCGGCCCCGAAAGGCCCAGCATAATTCGTAGGATGGCAAACTTTGGGAACCAGGAACAGTTGACTCTCGTAATCAATTCCTCCATTTTACCTTTTATCTCTTACTCTCTCTAAGCCTCTGTGTGTCCCTCAGATAATCGCTTCCGCTCATGATCGGACGGAATCTCGTGTATCCGGCACGTCTTTGCGCAGTCAGCATCAGTGGCCAGAACTCCCTCAATTCAGGTCCAACCCTGTTGCTTAACGGCAATGTCAATGAGGCCTCTCCATCTTCACCTTCATAATCCGCATCCACTTCCTGCGATACTGTTCAATTGCCATGTTTCAACGCATCCCATTTACCCCAGTTTTTTCTTCTTGTCACTGCCACCTTTATGCCATTGAGACGTATGTGGCGTACGCGGCAGCAACCCTTCAGCCGCTTGAGGACTGCTGTCAACGTCAACCACCAACACCAACACCAACGCCAAACCCCAAAGGCACAATGTTACCGTTGCTCTGAGCTCTATCAAATGAGAGCAACAGAATGTCAGGTACCGTGTACAAATGGCCCCGCGGGAACAAAGCACCCTATACCGCCTTACAACCCCCCAACACTCAGTTTACCACAACTTCAAACAGAAACAGAACAGCAAGAACTTTCGTAGCGGTGGCAGCAAAAGTCGACGAAAATAATCTCCAACGAAACACACGTGCAAGCTCATCTGACCCATCTGACCAAAAGTTTCATACACAGGTAGCCCTGAGACCGAGGCAAAAGGACATAAAATAAAGAGACTACCAGCTGAACAAGGCTTCCAAGCTTACCCACAAGCTCCAACACAGCGTCCTCCACCACCACACGGGCCCATTCCCTCATCAACCTACTAGCTTGACACTCCCGTCCGACATCGACTCTCGGGCTCTCGCCCTTTGCTCCATCTCCCGACGGCAGCAGGGGCTCCATGGCACATGGATCCATCTGCCTTGTTCCTCCCATCTTGCGCAGAGACGAGGCACCTACCAACCCAAGTGACTAATAGTGAATATCATGAAGCGCCCCCAAAACAGGCTGATTGCGAAGAAAGGGGAAACCCCAAAAACTGTAATTGGAACTCTCACTCGAAAGGAGCTTCCAGGATTGGTCTCGGCCATCGTCGGCCAACCTTATGATAAGCAGCACATGCCCCAAAGAAGAAGAACGGCATTAACTTTGCTCAAGAACTCATCCTTGACACAAGCTCGCCACATGATGGGGAACTGCCAAGCTGCATGGGAGGTCGCCTCCCCAATCCGACGGATCTTGTCGAACCGATCGGTGTCTCTGTCGTTCAAGCTGTCTTGAGCTGAACTGATTGCTTGTACAAGCGAGTCAGCCGAGATCCTGTTCAGTCCTTATTCCCGCGTCTTCGGTCATGAGCTTGTACACGGCCGTGTAAGTCGTGTCCACAAGCGTTGCAATGATGCCAAATGCCTGCTTCATCCTCATAGGATAATAAGATTCGCGACATACGAATGAGATCTCAAGGAACACCCCAGACACTCATTCATTCACCTCCATGTGCGACTTGACCAACCCGTCAGCGAAAGCATGCCCAAATCCTTCCACTGTCGATCTTCCCATGCCTCCGGCTCCCGCACCTCCGAGCGCATCCGTCCTCCTGCCCCTCCACCTCCGCCCCGCCCGCTCCCACACGGAAGTCCGGCGATCGCCATGTGTACAACCCGTCCACCAGTCCTCTTTCTGAACAAACCTCACAAAGGCACATTTGACGTTCATCCACACTGCACGCTTGAACTGTGTCGTATTTCATCCGGCTAGACTCGTGTGTATACGCGACAACGACTCAGCGCGTACTACTATCTAGCCCCCACGTAACCATGAACAAGCCGCTTTTCCCGAACGAGCTTCCCACGCTAAGCGGCAATCTCACAACCGCCCCCGCGGAAGCGCGTAGAAGAACTTTGGACAAGGTGGTATCTCGCCAGGCTTCCGCGGTAAAGGGCGGTTATCGAGTGCGTGTGTGTGCAGTGCGGCCGCCGCGTTGGGGGTTCTGTACGGCACGATCGAACCGCCCGAGAGAGGGTCAGGTAAGCTGCCCACTCGCGGGAGGGGACAATGGTATCCCAGTGCAGGGCTGACGGGATGGACACCAAGAATCGACGCAGTCAGACGGCGCAGCAGTAGCATTGAATTTGGTAGGGTGTGTATAGTGTCACCTTACGTACATGTACGGTGACGGGCGCGCCTGGTTGAGCAATCAGATCGTCGGGTGGAGTTGTCTTTTGCAATCGCGAGTTCTTGTCATTACCCATGGGTTCATCGCCCGGTACCAGCAACGGTGCTATCGAGCGTATTGAGGCAATCACACTTACGATTGCAGGGAGCCATGATGAAAATCGGTCATGTTTGCTGTCTGCATTCGACAGAGGACAATGTTGTCTCTTGGACAACATGGTACTTTATTTGGGTTGCTAATATCAACGAGGTGGAACCTCTCATTCCTGTCCTTTGCGGGAATGCATACACTCTCATCTGAAGCACAAGCTTACCCGAAAACGCTCCAGCCCGGGTGAAACCACATCGGCTACGACATAACGGAGTTAAGAGATTGTGTCTCTGGGCGCAGATTATCTTGACTATGAATAGATTCCCAGCTCGCGTAGTTATAGATTGTCATCCTGCCGACACAACCACAGGTGCTGCAGATCTCCTTTCCTCGTGCTTTATTCATGACGTCCGTATTTGCAAAGCTATTGAGGATCCTGATCCATGATTCCGGTTCATCTATGCTGAAAGTATTGTCAAATGATGCAATATCGACGAATTGACAAATAAGTTTGTCGGACCTGCAGTGCGCCTCCGCTGCTCTCTGCGCAGCATACGCGACCTTCTTTGTGGCCAACCAGGGTTTAACTGTACTCTCTATCAAGATCAAACCTGTGGCTGAAGATATTAGTGCAAAAACATTTCTATTCAAATGTTTGGTGGTGGGAGCATCGAGGCCAGGAACCGGCAAATCGGTTAATCATGTGCCAGCGCAACAACGGCCGGCTTCTCCTACCCGGGATCATCAGAGATTCGTGAGACTGCGAACTGGTTTCTTCATCTCGACTTTGTAGCTTCCTAAAATTAGAAAGCAATCTACTGCTAGTATGTCTGTCCATGGGATGCTCGAGCAAGACAGACATATTTATCGCAAATATATCGAGTTGAGATTTAACTACTCTTGCCGAGGTTTCGTACATACCACTCCATGTTGCCTTTATCTCGGCGGCTGAAATGGCCAATCCAGTCAATCAGTTATCAACAATACCCGAAATGACCTTCGTAACCCGTTGCAATCGACAGCAATTCATCTCTGGACTTGCTGTAGACTGCTTGCGTCAACGACACAGCAAGACGATGAATTTCGAAAACGAAATCGATCTCTATCATAAAGAGTAATCTAAATATCATTGAAAATACAGTTTCAACGACTCCATGGTCACTTCATACGACCCAACTCATCATTTCTCAACAAGTGTCAGCACAAGCTACGAACCAGCCGCCCACATTCGGAATCGTCAACCGCTGTGACTTGTGGATCTAATCCCCAATCAGTCAAGTCCTTGGGGTACTAGGCAGTATTGAGTTTGTAAAAGCGGTTGGCAACCCAGCGGTGGTGATTCTCGACATGTATGCTGCATAGTTGTATCAATAACTTACTAGGTAACCTAAGAGCACCGCGAATGCACAAAAGCGCTTGATACAGACATGTCCTTGATGAAGCCCACAACTCCAAGTCTAGCCGCTTCTCCCGGGCGGCTAAAGAAGCCGGGGGTCTGGCTATATGTTGAGGATGTTGGTGAAAGCAGTAGTTGGAAGTCTTCCTCAGCAAACAACAGTCACACTTGTCATGATACGACCATGTTCACTCTGGCCTCAAAACATCCCGATCGTCAGACTAACTTGAATCATATGAGTATTTCTTGTCGCTTGTAACCAGTTCTATCTTGTGTTTCATGCGTCTCCGTCATAACTTGCCCCCAACGCCAGCATAATCCATCATCACGTAACCCAAACCAACAAGACCTCAAATCCCCCCCATCCAACATCTCTCACGCCAACTCGCCCCCCTCCAACTCACACCTTCCAAGCAGTCCTCCTCAACCAGTCCCCAACAACCCTCATAACCTTCACCGCCTTCGCATTCCCATCCCTCACGCTCACCGGATCCGACACCGCGGCCCCCATCTCGTGAAAATCAAACGCGTGAATCACATCCGGCACAAGCAACCACTTCACACTACCCCTCCCATCCCTCACCTCCCACCCGAACCTCTCGTCCCCGTCCTCCACCAGCTCCTGCGTCTTGGCCACCTCGCTCCGCCCGACCGTCCCCGAACTAGGCTTCCCCTTCCCGCCGAGCTTGCACGCCAGCTCCCACGCCTCGTAGGCGAGGTAATCCAGCTCCGCGGCCACGACGCACACGTTGTCCGGGAAATCGCCCCTCTCCGCATACAGAGGCGAGATGCGCGTGTCGCGGAGGTTCGTGCCGTAGGGGATGTAGCTCCAGTCAAACACCTCTGCGAAATCCAGCACAAAGTCCTTCTTCTGGCCGCGGATGCCGGGTAACTTGCCGACTTTATACGGTCTCCGATCCCTCTTCGACGCTGTAGGTGTAACGAAGTCCGTAGGCGGGTAAATCGGCACAATCGCCTTCGGCGCAGCCGTCCTGTGCTCTTTAATGCTCTTCATCTGCGAGAGACACAGCGTCAGGTTGCCTCCCGCACTGAAGCCGCCCATGGCGATGCGCGACTTGTCGATGGGGAGGGACTCGTCGTCGACGATGGCGAGGTAGAGGGCCTCGAGGTCGTGGAGGGCGTGCGGCCAGGGGGCCCAGGGGGCTTTCCAGTAGTGCAGGGCGACGACGAGGCAGTTGTTGAGGTCGGCGAAGGTGCGGTTCCATTCGTCGTCGTCGTCCGGGACGCCGATGGAGAAGCCGCCGCCGTGGATTGTGAAGAGGGTCGGGAGGGTTTGCGGGGATGTTTGGTCGTAGTCGGAGGGGAAGAAGATGCTGCGGATTCTTCAGCTATTGTCTTGTTTGGTTTGCGCTGAAGGGGAAAACATACCGAACTGGCAATGCCTTTCTACAGTCATACTGCTTGATGAGATCGGGCCGTATGGCGGGTGGCCAAAAGTACGACTTCCACGCCTCGAAGCCAGCCTTTTGAAAGTACCAATGCTGCAATGTCGAAATCTTGGTGCCGTACACGATGCGGTTGAGCATCGACGGCGCCTGCTGGTAAACCGGTTTACCGGACTCTGCGTTCCCTGCTACACCCATATTTGCCATGTCTCGCGAGAGAGGCTTTCCAACTTTTTTGCGACAAAGGGTATGCCAACGTTATATGACCACCGCCAATCCCCGCTCAAATTCGTAGAACGGAATAGCCTGACTGTCTTTTCACCGGTGACGACGATGGCCCAGGTACGGAGTCGGAGAGGTCGATGGTCCCGAGACAACCAAAAAGAAAAGAATCTGCCAGAATACCAGAGCGCATTAGCCGCGACGTGTCTTCTCTCACAAACAGACGAACGACTTCAGGCTGGGACGAGACGGGATATCGGCAGAGAGAGTCAGCGGCAGAGGGCGACAGGAGCCACAGAGAGGCGTCATCGTGCGTTTTGACGTGACTTGGAGGCAGGGACAGAGACAGAGAAGGAGGTCTACTCGGCGCGCCGGACTCTCGGTTTCACGAGGCAGAATGGTGTAGCCTGATGTAGGAGCTTGCTTGCGTCCGGGAATCGCAAAGACGCCGAGGACCCGGACGTACGATGGCCACAGGAAGGAAGAGGAGCACGGGCGGTGATGACGGTGAAGTCAAGAGAGACACACATAGCTGGACTTACATGATGGCAGGTGGTGGCGTGGATGAATCGCGACGGATGAGAAGATGTAGAACCAGACAGGTTTGATCGTGTATTCCAGAACCGTACTCACTTAGCTCGACGATTCCTCGCTGATTCGTCCACCTTCTCAGTCCCTCCCTTCCCTTTCAACGTCATGCACTGCAGCTCAAGTAAGCACCCCATCGCTTCCTTCTCCCACCAAGAAACAACAAGAGGGGCTGGAGTAGGAGGGTCCAGGGGTGCAGGGTACGTTGGCCACGACGTTCATGCTAAGCTCGCCCGGCACGTCAAACAGCTAGGTTTTGGAGGGGCTCAGGGCTCAGGCACATGGTCCTGCGCATTGTCGGACGGGATGCATGTTGCCTGTGCTTGACTCCAGTGCGTGTTTCTAGTTTTGGCTGGTGTTGCTGGTCGAGACATCGACGGGGGTCGAGGTTCCCCTCCCTCCAACAATAATACCTTGATATTATCACCTCTTATCGTTATCACCTCTGATACAAGACAAGGTGAGGTAGTTGGGGTATTGGTCCCAAGCTCCTCAGAGAACACCAGAATCCCTGGCCCCGTCCCATCTGTCAGGCCGAATCAGTCAGCTCAGATGGCTGGTCTGACTCATTGTAAGGGTAGGCGGTGACTCTCATCCAGAAACGGACAATAGTTGCTTTTCACAGGTCTCATTCAGTCATTGAACAAAAGGTGGTCTCGGCATGGCGCCCCCGAAATGCGGCCGGAGCTCCGGTGGGATGGCCGGACTTGGGACCGCGAACACAACAAGCCAACATACGCCTGAGCTGGAATGCTCACATAATGGCTTACAACCTCTCGTGATCATTGCTGATTTTCCAATAATGATAGCAAACTTGAAGTGGTGGCAACTGAAGACTAGAAGAAGAGGAAAGACGACCTCACAGCTAGACAAAATATTCGTGCATGTTCTCCATTCAATCATACTTTACAGATGCAGCGTAAACCAAACACGTAATTGTACAAAACGGTGACTCCTAACCGTCTACTCATCGCATTAAGCCATGGGCGCGTCTATTCATCTCAGAGGCTTGTCGGCTTCTGCACCACGACCTCTTCATCGTCATCCGGATCTTCAATGCTCGTCCGCCGAGCAGCCTCGACGGCCGCCTGGATCGGCTTCTCGTCGTCTCCCGTCGCCGTCTCTTCCGATGGCCCCTTCTCACCATCGTCTTTGCCATCCTTCTTACCTGCAAACGGCCACAGACCGCTAAAGGCTTTGCCTCCTGAAGCACCCTGCGGCGGGTGTACCGCGAGAGGCTTTAGAATCACCTTCTCGTTGGGATCCGTACCCGGCGCTGGCTCCACCTCGGGCATAGCAAAATCACCAAACTCCTCATCATCGTCTTCCTCGTCCGAATCATCTTGTCCGTCAAATCGCGGCCGCCCCTGACGTCCCACCCCTCGCCACCACGACCCACTTCCAGGTTGACCCCAGGCACCTGCAACAGCTGCCGCTGCTCCTGGGCCATGACGGTCTTCGTCGTCCTCGTCGCTCGAATTCTCTTCGTCGTCTTCGTCATCGGCAAACGGGTTCTCTGGCCGCTCGCCCTCACCAGACTCGCCCTTGTCGTTGTCGTCGTCTTCTTGAGAAGCAGTGGCCTGGTTCTTCTGGTGCATAGCCAAACGAGCCGCGAGCTGCAACCGTGCTCTAGAAGGAGGGTTGTTCAATGGTGGCGGCGGCGGCGGAGGCGGAGGGATCGATGGCGGGTTGAGAGATGACGAGGTGTTGTTCAATGGATCGGTATAAGCTCGGAACTAGTGAATGCGTGTTAGTCTGGTGAGATTCATTCCGACATTGGCGCACGATTGTAAGAAAGATCCCGGAGGCAAGTTTCGTCATTGTCGTTTTGCTGTTATAGATGACCCGGATCGCAAGTGGTTGAAGTGAATAAGAAAAGTCCAAAGTTGTCTGGTATCCCAGGGAATCGACGCCGGCACGAACAAGGACGTGTAATCCTACACTACTCGCCGTCGCAAGATATATCATGAATACGCCCAACACCACCCTCTCCTATATAGCTCCCGAGCCCTCTCTACCCTTCTCCCAGGCTCTCGTCCTCGATATGTCTATCCGTTCCCCTTCTAAGCCATGACATAAGAGTGAGGGAAGGCCGAATCATGTGCATTTCCTCATCAGACTCAACATCTCCGAGCTCATCGCCCCATACTCCCTCATCGCCCCGAGATACAAAAATCGGCGAATCGTTGCTTTCGTCCTCTACATCTATCCTACGTCCAAAGTCATCGCCGGCGCCGTCGGTGTGATCCTCTTGGGATATTCGACTGTCGTGGGGTCCTCCGTCCTCGTATGCGCACTACGCATCCTTTTTCCGGCCCTTTTCCTCGTCCTCGTCGGGGTTATTGTCGTCGATAAGAGATTGCGTCCAAGGGTCCAATGCAGGTGGTTCCATCTCACGGAGCTCTGAGAGCATATCACTCACCTCATCGTTGACATCGTCTTCGTTCTCTTCTTCCCCCTCATCCTCCTCATCACTGGAGCTGCCAAAGCCAGACATGAGAGTGCCTGAGCTGATGGCGAATGGCCCAATACCGTTACCGCTGCTTTCTTGAAGGTCTGCATTGCCGTTGAGTCCAGCATCAGCGAGCGCGTTGGAGCCAGTATTGCTTTGGGAGTTGGAAAATGACGATCCCAGGCCAGAGAGACCGACTGCTGCCAGCCCGTTGCCAGACATGCCGGCCCGGTTACCCATAGCCACCTCGGGGCGGACTCCGCCGAGAATGGCGTTGTCTCGCTCGCGAGTTTCGGCGAGGGCGCCTTCCACATAGCTGATCCATCGCGGGTCCATAACCCGTTCAAGGACAGTCTCAGACAAGAGTTCGGGAGGGTGACGTTCCGTAAACTTCACCACCTCTTCAGCGATGAGAGTGAGATGTCCCATGTAACCCATGCGAGTCTTCATCCTGGCCTGTGACTCGTCACTAGCAAGTTGGCCCTTGATGATAGCCGTCGTGATATCCGCAGCCTCGAACAGTGAAATTGCCAAGGTCGGGTTGTAGCCTCTGTCCATAGGCCCGTTAAAAACCTGCTGAACGATATCATATACCACGTTATGGAGAAAGTTGTTCCACGGGTAAGCAAAGAAGAAGGACTAGACTCTGGTTAGCTTGGATTGATGAGATATCATCACGAGGAACTCACCAGAATCGTAGGCACAACACGGTATTCGACAAATTGCACCTTGAGATAGTCGCCGACGACGGGCTTCACGCTGTTCGGGTCAGGCCGATCGGGAACAGCGGGCGGTAGGTCCCCGGCCTCCTTTGTCGCATCGTCGTCAGTTCCTGGAACCTCGGGGGCTTCTGGCACCTCGGGAACTGGAGGGGCCATGGGAACTTCCGGAGCTGACTCAACTTCGGATTCGGTCTCCTTAGAAGTGTCGTCCTTGTCCGCAGTCGCGTCAGGATCAGTGGTGGATTTGGAAAACAGAGGGGCGGGCATGTCTTCGGGGTGCTGGGGAGGTTCAGGCACTGCCGGCGCGGTCTCTGCCGGCTCGGTTTTCGCCTCAGAATCGGTGACGCTAGGCGTGTAGACAACAGAAGAGTCTGACTCGTCACCCTTCTGATTGTCCTCGGGAACAACCGTATGATCAGCCTTCTCGTCAAGCGAAAGTTCCTCTACCTTGTTAATGGTAGCATCATCCGAGGTCTTGTCAGCCAGGTCCTCTGCGCCGGAAGTCTTCTCAGTCTTCTCGGATTCTGATTCTTTCGCGGCCGGCTCTTCACTCTTGGCGTCAACAGTATCCGGCTTCGCCTCCAATTCGGACTTGGCTTCAGAATCCGCTGCTGCTGCTGCAGTCTCATCGATGGAAGCAGTCTTTGGCTTGCTCGGCGAAAGGGGAGCGACCACCAGATCGGGGTCATCAAATCGTTGTTCCTTGATTTTGTCATCTGCGACGTTGAGTCTGGGCGAGCTGAGCGGCTCGTCCACAAAGTCGTCTTCGTCTCTGTCCAGGAAGGACGAGGCTGGTGCAGCGACAGGAATCTCTTCTTCGGCTTTTACGAACTCGTGGGACGTGTCCTCGTTCATTTCGCGGCTGGGCTCAACCTCTTCGAATCCGTCATCGTCTGAGATATTGGTTACCTCTAAACGACGTCCCTCCTCGGGAGAAGAACGACCGATGCGCATCGTCAAGTCATCCGTAGATGATGGCGGTTCTTCTCCACGGTTTGGGGTAAGCTTACCCTCCGTTCTTAAGCGCTGACGCTCAGCATCTCGAGCAGCAATCACGTCCTCGGAACCAACTTCATTGAGTAGGCCCATGTTACTGCAGTGAAGCAGTTCGGCCATCAACTCGCACGTCTTGAATCGGTCGAAGCCAAGAGGCTCTATCTTTTCGCCAAAGGTCGATTCCAACGGTCCCTTCTGCACCGGGGTGTTCATAATCAGGTTGACGAAATCGGGAATGTGTTGCGCAAACAAGCGGAGGAGGGTTCCTAGATAGATGGGGTCTCGGCTCGACGGAACAGAGTTGGCTTCGGTGCCAACGTCAGGATCATAGTCCGAGTTATTCTTCCTGATGACTTCGATGATGATGCCGACACCCACGGTCAGCGGGTTTCCACCTCCTAACATGTACTTGATCAGCTGTTCCACACAGGGTTGCGACACCAGCTGGCGGGTGAGTTCGTTCGGGCCGATGCATTGCTGCTCGTTTTGCGATGCGTTGGCCGAGATGGTAATGATGGCTTTGATGAAGTCGCCTGCAGCTGTCTGGACAACCCAGCTGTGCTCCGGGCTGAGGCAGGATAGCAGAGTCGGCACAACGTCTTGGCCGTATAGCCACTGCGAGAAGGGGAACGATTAGCTCTCAACCTTGTTCGGCGGGAATGGGGGAATGGGGGTATTGCTGGGCTGTACGCACCTCCACAACACCCTGGCCGCCCTCTGTGCGGTCTAGGGCAATGATCTTGAGAAGCAGATCCATAATCATAGGGCACTCAACATGACGGAGCAAGTCGGGCACGGCCTCGGGGAGAGATTTGAGAAGGATAACCATCTCCTCCGTCTTCTTGTCGAACAAAGCCTCGTTGACTTTCGTAAAGTAACTGGCTTGCAGAGGGTCAAGAGGCGTCGGGCGCTTCAGAAATTGCCAAAATTCCCGCACGAGGTCTTGGTTTTCCATCATGGCCTCGTAAATGGACCACGTGTCGGATGACAAGACTTCGGCAGCAACGTAGGCATAGCGATTGCGCTTCTTCTCCTGCTCTTCCTCCTCATTGTCGGTATCGGTAGCCCGGGACGAGGCGCGAGGTCTTGAAAAGGGAAGGAGGCGACCCTTGCCCTTGATCTCCTCGGCGGGTTCATCTGGTTCTGGGGTCGCGACGGGCTCTAATTTGGGTGCGACGACATATTCGAGCAGAGTCTTGAGCACATTGTCCTCGCGGAGGTATTCGATAAGCTTCGTGTTGTGCTGCTTGAGCTCTTGAATCAGGTCGCTTTCGTCGAGGAGGTCTTCGACGGTGAATTCGGGCTTTTCGAGGATAGTATCGATGGTGGATATGTTGGCGTATCCGCCAAATCTCCAGAACATGGTGGCGGTATTTGTGGGTTGTCTATGTCACGGCGCCGGACGAGTCGCGGCGACGATGGACAAAGAGCGATAAAACAATCAACTGGGCAGCAATCCGATGATTGAGCATGCGAAATCCGTATATCCTAATGGGATAGAGAAAGGGCGTGTATCGGCCGCAGAAATCGAGTCGTAGCGAGAGTAGTAGATGGCCGGTCGTTTTCTCTATACCGTAGGTTCAACGCATGCGAAGGACGAGTTTGGGGGTATCGGTCGCTTGAATTACTTGGCGGCTGAGCGAGGAGGAAGTGTCAGCAAAGAGGTTGTCTAGGAGGCTTTTGCTGACAAGCGAGGGCAGAGCAGAAAAAGCAGGGCTTGTTGTTGGTGGTGGTAGTAGTGGTAGTGGTGAAGTCTGCAGATGCTGTCGCCGGCGGAGTGGAGGGGCCGGCGCATCGGGCCCAGAAAAGAGGAGCTGATTGATAATAGAGGGGGGAGGGAAGAGATGAGGGAAAATTGACGA
>JFBX01000132.1:182781-212822 GCA_001563135.1 Colletotrichum simmondsii | reverse complement strand
GGGGGGGGGGGGGGGGGGGGGGGGGGAAACCAGCTGCGAAACGATGGACGACAGAGGGGATTCCGAGTCAATCCAGCTTGCAACGCGCGTACTCTTTCCAGGCAAGCGGAGAGCAACAGGAAGCACTATGAATGAAGCAAAGCAGTAGGGAGCAGCGAGCCCAGGCAGTGAGGCAACGAGTTCGGGGGGAGGAGTAGGAGTAGGACAGTAGGCAGAAGACCAGGGTACGTACAAAAGTGGGAAAAGGTACGGTGGTTGCTGTTGTACAGAGGGCGCGCTGGCGCTCTAAGCCTCGTGTGCAAAGAGAATTAGCGATGGAAAGGACGGGCTGAAGCCGGAGCCTGTCGTCGGTCGTCGGATAGATATGTATCGGACGGTTCGAAAGTGGTCGCGTGGGTTCTGTCCTCCGTACGTCTCGCTGTCTTTCTCTCTCCTTGTCGGTGTTGGGGGAGAAAGGAGGGGTGGTGTGTGTGTGGGTGTGGATTCGTGGATGCGTGGTGGTTTTTGGACTCGGGAAGAGAGAATGGCTGTGGTGAGGGTGAGATGGGCCACCGGACGTCGTCGAGATCGGATTGCGCAGCGGCGGGTTTGAGGTACGGTTACCTTAGGTAAGGTAAAGGTGCCCTTTTGGCCCAATGGAATCGCTGGCTTTCTACGCAGTAGGGACTTTAGAGTCGGAGGGTCGGTCGTCGGAGTTCCCAGGTTGGCACTTTGGCTTGGCCGCAGTGGGAGGAAGAGGAAGAGGTCGGGTGGGAGAGGTGGGATGGACAGCGGGTGCCCTGGTGAAAGAAAGGACAGCCCTTGTTGCTTTTGTCCCAGTCAGCACGTCAGGTACTAAGGTAAGGTAGGTAATGACCAAGGAAAAGGTAGGTAGGTATTCGTACTTCTGGCAGCGGTTGTTTTGCTGCTGACGTGCGGCTGCGGCTGCGGCTACGGATGTTTGGTTCTGTTTGTGTGCGTGCGCACCTCGGAGCTCTCTGGGGTCGAAGAAGCTGACGGAAACACTGAACACTGAACAAATGTCACGGGGTACCTTGCGTAAACCTCTTATTCCGTGTGATTTGGGGGAGAAAACTTCGCACGGTCGGGTACTTTCTTTCCGTCACTTTCCAAACAGCAGTTAATGTAAGGTAGGTACGGGTGCGCTGCGGTAAAATGCAGTGGAAATGATCATCAAGTATTCCGTTGCTTCGTATCACATTCACCGTCATAAACCTCACTCATTCACCATTGTCCAAACATCGTCATGCTTCCAGATTGGGCCCAGATTGGGTTGCCTTGCTTCCCGCTTGCTACCAAACGTGCTGCCGACTGGCTGCTGTCTCTCGGAAGCCAAGAGGCGAAGCAGAAGCAGAGCAGAGCAGGGTACGGAGTGCATTCATTCATGTCTGATGAGGTCAGTCCGGTCAGGCATGCACCTACCTTACATCCAACGTCCTTATCTGCATTCTCGCCCATTCCATCTTGATAAGAAAAGATTCTGCATGCTGGCCTGTGGTGGTGTTCTTCTTCCCAAGTCAAGTTGGCGATGGGTTCCCCTTAGGACTCTCTGTTCAATCAAGCCCCGGCACGGGTACTTGCGCAATGCGAGACAAGGAACCTCGCTAAGCTAAAGGCGAGCGAATACTCAAAGCGATTGTGGCGCCGCCTCATTCAGGTTCCGGGGCCTATTCTGAAAGACCGAGGCCTGAACTGACTGCTTTATTCCGATCGCAGATATCAGCGATAAAAGCAACAAAATAGTTAGGTTGTCCTCGGTGCTCCCAAAGAAACCTCCAAGGCGGCAGCATGGACAAGAGAGTCTGTACAACATCGCCGAGGTCCTCATAGCCCAGCCCTACAGGACCACGAGGGCCATCTCGAATTGTGGCCTTCTTCCGACTCCGTTCCATTACCTTGCGTGCTTTGCCCACAGTGGGATTGCATTTTCGCCTAATCCAGCCCAAGGACGTACGGTGGAGAGCCGTGAGGGCAAGGCAAGGGTCCTCCCATTGCCCGCAACTTTGTCTATTCGTGGACTGTGGACGTCCAGGCCAGGCCTGAGATGCCCCTCCACTGCCCTCTGCTCCGTATCCATACGGGCTCAGCCTGGCTGAAGTGTGAGGGGGAAAACTGGAGCATGAGATGCATATGTGCATGTGTGAATGTGATTGTGTCACAGTGTGACTCAATTGGTGATTCGACGACCCCTCCTTGCTCTCATACCCTCAAATGCCTATTGCGTACGAAGTCAAGACACTTCTCTTTTCTCTTGTTTCGTTTCTGTGTGTGTTGGGTTTCTGTGTGCTAGGCCAGGGTTTTTGTTGAATCGAATCGAGCCGAAACACACCTAGAGTCCCCAGTCCTTTAGTGTAAGACTGAAGATGATCTCCGATAAGGAATCGCCTGGTTCCATGAGATGGGATCTGCCCCAGACGCCGATTTGTTTAGTGGCTGATAGCAGACCAAGTCTCGTGCCCCTCATTCTCCTGTGCGGTACTTATCGGAGGTTCTTCGGTTGCGAAATTTGCACTTCTGCCCCGCTACACTCCTTGGAGGTGGATCTGGCTGTTTGTACCGGGTACGAGCCTACTAACAGCGACAATTCTTATCCACCTTACTCTTGCTCCTAGCACATCAGATCCCAATTGTTTTGTTATGAGAAAAGGGGGATCTAGGGATGAAGAAAAAAGGAATTTATCGTTTTTTTCCTTTTGCTCGCTTCACGGCCTGTGCAGATTTCATCAACAGTCAGGGGATGGCCTTGTTCATCTCATGTCTGCTCATCCCCTCCTGTACGATTCCGTCCATTCTGTCATGTGTACCGTTAATGTGTGCCTTTGAGTTACCCAGATAGCATGTGAGCTCTTTCCATACCCCAATACACACAACCAAGAGTGCGACTATGCTCGCATTCCATCTACATCAATATCGTACAAGTAGACCCAACGGCATCAAGCCTTCTCGCTCTCCCGCATCACTCAAGAATGCTGCGGGCGGAATGCATTATCAATCAAGACCAGCATACCTACCCAAAGGGCTGGACTTTTCGATCCTGAGCCCGCCGGCCATCATTCTTCTGCAACCCCCGGCCTGCCACGTTGCCAGCCCTCCCTGCAGAATCCTTCCCACGTTGTCAGCCGATACTCCCCCCAAACTTCCCCAAGCACCTGGCATTCCCCAACGTAGGTGGTCCAAGCCACCCTTCCTTCTAGTCGTTGGAGTGCCGTTGCCGTTTCCTCAACTGGAGCACGTGAGATTATTGCAGATGCGATCGAGTTTCGTAGAGCACAGATTCATCCCCTATCTCTGACAACTAGAGGATCTTGGTAGAGGACTTGAGCATGTCTGCATAGTTTCATGGCCATAGCTATGCCTAGTCATCCTAATTTCCTGTGAGCCAGCAAACAATTCATAGCAGTATCCCATCGAGTGCCGAATGGCGTCAGCGTCAATACATCGCCACAGCACATAACGTAATAAAAATCATGTATCACTTCTTCATAATCCATATCATCACCATTTTAAGTTGTTACAACACATTTGATTGAAAACTCAAAAATGTGTTAACACTAGAGAAAACTAAAGGTCGATATACTAACGTCACTCAACACTCGATAGGATACCCAGCATCAATGCATCATAAAGCGACTAAACAGCATGAATGCAGAACCCTAAGTTTGCGCAAAATATCTCCCGGGCCAGGAGACATTTTGACGAATGACAGGGAATTCTGCCTAGTAAAGGGCCGCCTGTTCTTAATCTGGGTCGACGAAGGTCCCTTCTATCACGGACAAGCAATATTCAAGTATCGGAGAAATTCGCTTCACGTCTACTCCAAGTCAGTAGTGCAAAGAACTGTATAAGATTCAAGACAGGTCAAGATAAAGCCATGCAAAGTGCAATGTATTACAGGGCAGACGGCCTAAGCTTGTCAATCAAGTCATTTGCAAGAGACGTGTCTTACTGGCAGTCTGGCTGTCTCTCTACCAATTTAAACCAGAGAATTAAGCTCTGAGAGACATACCTTGCGGACTTATGTTGAAGCCATTGATCGAATTTATCATACAATTAAGTCATTAGGACTGCTAATAGCAATGGTCGTGCTTAGACGGCTTGCATGAGCTTTCAGCTTTTAGCTTTGAAGTAAGCACCGAGACGAAGTTGTAATTGGTCAGATTGATACATGTAACTTTGGTACGGTCAAGCTGCTCGAGCAAGCCGTAATTTACAAGTGCTCCTCGTAGAATTTAACATGGAAATGCCAACACTGCGGCTGATACTTCATAAGCTAGCCAGTGACATTTCGCGTCACATGAGTTCTAAAATTAAAAAGAGTTGTAAGTGCGCGGGAACCACTGCGTAGCGTTGCTAGCTCATCAATCGACTATTTAGCAGCTTGTGGGATGTCACTCGAAGTGAGCTTTCCTCTTGGAGCATTTACTTAGCTTTCAAAAGTCCAATCATTCCATCCCTTGTGTTCTTGATCAGCACGTAAGGCTGCTCATGATACTTTCGAGAGTCCCTTTTGCCAACTAAAAGCCACGGCGATCCTGCATTATTAAGCTGTTCATCTTGATGCCTTCACCTGCTCTCACCTGTTGGATTTCAAACCATTACTACATGTCAGCACCGTAGCCAATTTAGGAAACATGCTGCGAGCTGCATGCACGATTCATAAGCCACAAACCAACACTCAACCTATAGACAGCCACCCAACCACCCCAACCATCAACCTTATCTAGTCTAACGCCAAGAGATATTGCAAATCCGTGGGCAAATAGGCTCCCTCGCTTTCGCTCGATGCAAATGCGACCGCTACCTTTACCTGGGGACGACTGAACCGACAACAAAAGGCTTAGGCTACCGCAGACCAGGATTTCAGACAGGGTGGTCATGCATACGTCATTATCCGAGCGTCGATTTGGCGTTCACCTCTGCGTCTTTGGTTGCATTTTAGACCACCGCTTCGAGGGAGGGGTCGTTTGTCTTTTGTCTTCTAAGCAAATCCACTTCTAGTGGAATCTGTGAGATGTTAGTAATGGACCGCTTGCTGTTCTCCACGGCCCACCGCCTGCATGGGATTTAAACCCGTCGGTGTTTACAACATGAGATGAATATATATGTGCACAGTCCTTTGGTCGATTCAACTTCAAGGCATCCTGAGCATACACATCCATCTAGACCTACCTTGAATCTTCTCCATCAGCCATCATACCCCATTCTCGATTGTAGTTGAAAATCATGTCTGGGTTCACCGCACTTCCGAAGGGCTCCCTCATCCTTGTCACTGGAGCCAATGGATACATCGGATCTCACACAATCAACGTCCTCCTCGGACTCGGCTATCGGGTGCGCGGCACAGTTCGATCAGAGAAGCCGTGGCTCAGCGAGTTCTTCCACAGCAAATATGACAAGGATGCTTTTGAACTAGTCCTCGTTCCCAATCTCGAGGACGAGGAGGCTCTTGGCAAGGCCATGGCTGGTGTATCTGGTGTTGCACACGTGGTAAGTGATTATCGAGAGGGTCTGAGAGATGAATCAGATAGTAAGGAAACCAGCAGCTGACCCAACGCGGAATAGGCGTCCGACATTTCAATGAGTGATGACCCCAAAGCCGTCATCCCCTGGGTCGTAAAGGCGACTGAGACGGCCCTCTCCGCCGCGGCAAAGCACTCGAGCATCAAGCGTTTCGTCCTCACATCTTCTGCTTTTGCCGCCGTCATTCCTCAACCCAACAAGGAGATGCACATTGACGAAAGTACGCCGTCCCACGAGAACTGAAATTCATCCTCCCGTGATGCTGACTGATTTTCAGGTACCTGGAACGACTTTGCTATCAAGGCAGCATGGGACCCGAACACGCCAAAGGAGATCAAGCCCGGCGCGATTTACTCTGCTTCCAAGGCTGAGGGTGAGAGAGCTGCGTGGAAGTGGATTGAGGAGAACAAGCCTGGATACTCGTTCAACACCATCCTGCCCAACTTTAACGTGAGTATTATGTCCATAATCGCTGTGATGATAGCGCTAAACGGGTTCGTAGACTGGAGAAATCCTCCACCCCAACATTGGTGGCTCAACCATGGGCTTCGCTCGGGATCTGCTCAAGGGACAAGGCGGCATGCTCAACGCCTTTATGCCCCGTAAGTCCTATCTCGCCTCCCATCCGTCACATCTTCATGTACGCCAGACTGACCCCTTTTGACAGAGTGGTACGTCGACGTAGTTGACGTCGCGCGTCTCCACGCCATCGCCCTGCTCGCCGAAACCGTCAAGTCTCAGAGGATCTGGGCCTCGGCACACCCCGTCAACGCATCCGACTTCATCGACGCCTTCCGCGAGCTGAGACCGGACAACAAGCTGATCCCGGAGAAGCAGGCGGACGAGGGACGTGATATCAGCGAGCTTCCTCCGGCGGCCAAGGCTGAGAAGTTGCTGCAGGAGTACTTTGGCCAGGGATGGACTCCGTTAAAGGAGAGTTTGGCTGCGGGAATTCGTGACTTGTAGATTTGCAGAGTGGCGATGTGGGACGAGTAGTAAACGTTGTCTTAAGTGGCCTTTGCTCGGGTTCAGCAGCGAGGACCACATAGGAAGAGAACGGGAATATTTGAATAGACCAAGAAATTGCCACGTTCACGATTTTTGAACAAACGCTATTCCAAATTTAGTGGTACTTGAAAGCTTCGGAAATCCGAAGAGATATCAGCCCTATAGCTTGTCATCTAGAGTCCTTCGGGAGTCGATAGCTTGGGTCTGAGAGGACTCTCATTGTCAAACTAACTCAATTCGCTGTATATATTGAATTTCGGAAATGAAGCTATTCCGAAATTATGATGAAAACACAATGTAAAGGAGAATTGAAGATGAACTTTGTTACTAAAGATGCCTTGCCTCGACTTATTTTTGGGGATAGGTGAAGTAATAGGCCTCATGAGTTGGCGATGTCTGATTGAGAGTGGGTGTAAGGCAAGGTAGCTTAGGTCACGTGCAGATAAGATAAAAAAGGGACCCGCCTGAAGCTCGGAGTCGGTGCCTTGAATGATGCATTTCCTCCAAAAAAGTAGCAACGCGCCGTCTTTCACGTACGAACACCTCTTTGCGCCGCTTTGAGCCTGGCTAACAGCATGGCCAGCTTTCCAACTTTCGACCCTTCTCGCCTGACGAAGAAGGCGGCTGCTCACTACTCTTCAGAATCAGAGGACGAGGAAGAAGACGATTACCTAGCCCCCGTCACAGACCCGTCGCAAGCCGATGATTACAGCGACTTGAACCCACGAAAGCGCCGTCGCGTTGGCAACACCAAGGAAAGCGCTGCGCTTGGAATCTTTGCGTCAGATAGCGAAGATGACGGTCCTGGAAAGCGATGGAAGAAAAAGACTCTCCGCAGCAAGGGCATGAACTTTGTTTCTACCGGCACAACGACTCTCGATGAAGATGACGATGACGACGCGAAGGACACCAATACGAAGGAGTACTCGGACGACTCCAATGCCGATGACGATGAAGACGACGAGGATGATGTCGGAGGGGTCGGTCTTGGATTTGGTGGAGCCCGCGGTGGCCTAGGATTTCAGCCCGCACAGTACGATAACGAGAGTGACGAGGACGCGAAGGCAACTGGCGCCCCAGCACGATCTTTCGCAAAGACAAAATTCGACGGCAAGAATATCCTCGGACGCGGCTTCGTCCCATCATCTGCGAACGTGCCGATCCTGAACCCCGACCTCCAAGACACCCCTTTGATGCCAAAGATGGCCCGCCCAAGCGCATTTGGCGCAAAGGGAGCGAAAGGAAAGCCGAACCCGACATCGTTCGGTGCGCGGATGATGGCCAAGATGGGTTACCAAGAAGGAACAGGTCTCGGAAAAGAAGGACAAGGTCGAAGCGTCATCATTGAAGCTCACCTCAGACCACAGGGTGTTGGTCTAGGTGCAGTGAAAGAAAAATCAGAGCATGAGAGGAAGGAGGAGAAACGACAAGCGAAACTACGAGGCGAGGAAGTCGTCGATTCCGAGGAAGAGGAGAGGAAGAGAAAGCGAGAAAGAAAAAAGAAGGCCGTAAGCGCAGGCGGCAGCAGCAGCGTCAGCACCCCCAAACGACAGAAGCCCAAGTACATGACGGCGGAAGAGATCAAGAAGTCCGCCCCAGGACTCCACATCCCAGAGGCTTTCGCGCCTATCCTGGACATGACAGGACCCGGGAACAAGCTTCTGACAACTGCTTCTGGACTCTTGACGCCGACTTCTGCCGCAGTTGTCGAATCTCCTGAGCTGGTGGCTGCGCGGAAGCTCGTGAAGCGAGCACATGCCGACCTAGCAGCCTTTTCGGAGGAGTGGAGAAACCTGGAAGAGCGAAAGACTTGGGTAGACCTAGAACTGCGCGAAAGAGAGCAGGAGATGGCGGAGCTCGCCTCAGATTTGGGAAGACTGCAACTGTTTTCCAACATTGTCACCAACGAGCTTCCGCTGGCTACGGAATGGGAGGACGTCATTCGCTGTCTGGAGAAGGCCGTTCATAATATTGGACCAACGACGGACGAAATCTCGGACCTCGCGGTGGCTGCCATCTACCCCTTCTTCCGCGACCCCGACTGGAACTTACTGGAGGAGCCTACGCGGTTTGCTACTGAGCTCAAGGGTCTTGGAAATTTACTGATGAAGCCTGGCGAGGGCAACAAAGCCTTGGACAAGTGGGAATCCACTGGTCTGAACAGCAACGACCTTTACCGGCAACATCAAAAAGCGACAACACCATACGAAACCATGATGTACAAACTGTGGTACACAAGAGCCATGTCTGCCATCCGGGATTGGGATGTTTTCAACCCCGCACCGCTACTGGCTGTGTTGGAGGCGTGGGCAGACCTGCTGCCTCCCTTTGTTCGCGCCCAGTTCCTCGATGCCGTTGTGCGCAAGCTGGAAACAGCCGTAACGGAATGGAACCCCAAGAAGAAGCGACAAAGCCATAAATTGCCTCATCTGTGGCTGTTCCCCTGGCTTCAGTACCTGCCCTCGTACCACCTGGAGCCCAAGGGCACCGGCTTGGTTGCCGAAGTACGGAGGAAGTACAGACAGCTCATTGATGTTTGGGAATTCGATCGCGGCGTGATCCCTGGTCTGGAACAGTGGCGCGATGTCCTTGGCGACCAATGGCGCTCCTTGATCATGAGCCATGTGTTGCCTGCTATGGGACGATACCTGCGCAAGAACTTTAGAGTAGACCCGAGCGACCAGGAGCCATACCTGCCTATGCTCACGGGCGTTCTCGAGTGGTCTGATATCTTGACGCCGAAGGTGCTGGGCGAGGTCATTGTTACAGAGGTGTTCCCCTTGTGGCACGAGAAGTTGAGTGAGTGGCTTGGTCTGGAGGATGCCAATTTCGAGGAGATCATGGCATGGTATGAGTGGTGGAGAGACGATGTCTTGCCCGACTCTGTGAAGAACTTGAAGTCCGTTCAAGCAGAGTTCAACAAGGGCATGGACACTATTGAGAAGGCATTGTAAAACATTATGCTGGTGTCGTAGTCGCAGCTCAAGCATTAGGATCATCACATAGAAGGTATCCTTTGCAACGTCCATCAGTCCCCTTTCTCAATTGATTGCAGTCAGCCATGTGATGAAATGTAATGGTCTCGACTCTTGTAGTGCCGTATATGGAAACGACCATCTTACGGGGTAGCTGGACTATCAACTTGGGTTGAACCCAGACACTGTGTTATTGTGACCATGCCAGAGAGCTTGATCTCGAAACCATTTTCAACCCTTCGATCGCGCTCAGCATGGATGCAGTCGACACGGCACATGCCATCTAAACTTGATCCCACCGGATCGTCCGGACAATTGCCCCGGGAATGGCCCTTCACGACACAGGCAATGACTGGGATGATGATCACATTTGAAGTTACCATTAGCTAAAAAGGACAAGGAGGCTCGAGGCCAAGCTTTTAAAGAAACAGGATAAGCAAGGAAGCATAGACGTGGGACACGGGTGTCGTTGCAGCCAAGCACCAGTCAAGCATGAGCCAAGCTCATGGTGAAGGTTCATCCGCTAGGCCATGGTCGTTGAGTAGAGAAAGACAAACCGTTTGATAGCTTCCTTGAGATGTGATGGCTGGACTTGGCAGTCTATAGGTAGTTTCCTGCGGCACTTGAAGTTGGGGCGTTTCCTTGGCGGTGTGACACGCGAGCTTGATCGTCGGTGAACGTGGCAGAAACGCCCAGAGGTGTCAATGGTGATGAGGGGAGAACTTGAGCTTTTGAGCGATGGTTCTGCGCGATTACTCCTTGACGGAGATGCTTCGTTGAGCTGAGGCAGTGCGACATGTCTTCGAGGAAGAGTGCAAGCTTTCCCGGTGACCGTCGACCGACCTCAAGAGGGGAAAGGGAAGCTTCCGAAGGCTGTCACTTGTTAACTATGATCAGTGATAGTTCGCGCAGTATGTCCGATTTGACCAAGATGGTGAGGTGAGCGCCTATTTCTGAAGTCAGTTTGAGACGAGAACCCCTGGACATGGCGATCTTGAGGGCCAATCATCTTCGATTATGTAAATGCCACCCGTTCATCAGAAAAGGAGGAGCTGAAGAAAAGCCAAAGAGCTAAAAGCAAACAAGGTTCGGGAAGTGGGAGCCTCATCCCTCCATCACCCCTACCCAAAGACTACCACGTCTTCGACCCTGGTCACTTTTCTTCTCCATCCTCCTCTCTTTGAGCCCACGTCACCATTTCGAAACATCGACAGCCGTGACACCTGGGGGGCGCGCTACCCAGCCTGGCTCTGACCCAGACCGACTGTCTTCGGATGAGCCCCAGTCTACACTAACACAAGCCACTGGGATTCTGGGAATCCTCTTCAATGAATGTTCAGTCGACGGCGACATCGGACAAGCACTGCCCCTTTTCACCGTCTTGAACATGCGATGGCTTGCCCATATAGCCCTTGCCAGATCTCTCTCCGCCCGGCAGCGCGATACTCCGGGTCAATATGGTTCCACGAGACCCGCAAGACAAGACTTTTAACAGCGGCATGAGCCTATTTGGGTGTTTGCTCCCGCGTCCTTTGGGGTCTATTGATAATCTCGAAGTCCGGCTCGACGGACAACTTCAGAAACGCGGAGGATAGTTGTGAGAGAAACGAACGCCAAAGTCGATGGATCATGGCACGAGGCATACCTCCAGTCCTCGACCAAGCATTCCTTCGGGGCTTGCGTGCATCAACTCACTACCCAAGGCCGAGCGACGAGTAAATATCTGATGATCATAGTTCCATGATCCGACGTGATGATGTCCCGCAATATTCTCCGTACCAGACGATCAAGCCCCCAAACTAGGAAGAGTACAGAGTATAGCTCTGGCCCCCAATAGCGCATAGAGCCAAGGCAAGACACGGCGGCAAGCATGCAAGCGGCCATCACCAGTTGAGCCATCAATGACACTGGGTTTACAATCTCAGTATGGCTTTGGGATGGAACCCCGTTCAACAACATTTCCCGCTGAGCTCAGCGGCCGGCGAGCAAGACCTGATTAGGGCCCTTAGGTGCACCTAGCTCTTGGCGCAAAGACAAGGCCCTAGCCAGACGTGCAAGTAGCATGGCGAAGCAAGACGCTGCTCAACGATGCTACCCGCCACCTGAGCCCAACATGCTCTGATGATACTCGAACATCATTATGATCACCTTAAGCACGTCTCCCACAAACGCCACGAACCTGTCATCTGTAGTTCAGACCATCGGTGAGGCTCCACTAGCACGGGCCCCTACAACGTTGTGCGGCACTTGGCATCGTCTCATCGTCTCCCAAAACAGGGGCTGGCCGGGGTTCAGGCTAGCCCCCGAATAGCTTCATTGGCGTCTCTCTCTGTATGTTCTCTCCACCTGAACTTGCTTCTCAAGCTTCAGCATCACGTCTCTATTCTGTGGCGCTGCTAGCTGTCCAATCCTGCCATCCCCCAGATCGCACGGCACTTGCCATCATCCCCCTTGTCTCGGTGACCACATGGTCTCCCGCGTCTTGAGACCGGCCAGGAGCGGCCTTCTTTCCCGGCCGAGAACTCCTCACCCCATCCCCGTCTCAAAAATACGGTTATTCCACTAGTGTGAGGCTGTATTGGTCTACTCCTACCGGTGCCATTCCACGCAACATGGATCGTGTTTGGGCCCAGTCCCGCCAAGTTGGCACTAGCTCGACTTACCCCGGCCAAGTCAACCTGCCTTTGGGACATCTGACAAGCTGTCTAGGGGGTACATATCGATGACTTCCCGTCTGTCGACCCGTTTAGTGTTGAGGGATGATCTCGAGTCTTCTAGGGCTGACGTCTCGTGGGAGTTTGCTTGCTTTGCTTACCTTTCGTCTGTCTTTTTCTCTTCATCCTGCCTTGACGGCACTTTACCTTCTTTTTTTGCCCAGGTGGCTTTGCTATTGTAATCTGGTTCTTTAGTCCAGAGGCAGGTCCCTGGTGTTTCATTCTAATAATCATGTCTGAGCGATCGTGTCCCGTGTCTGGGTCTATGGGCGGTGGAAGATGTCCCGCAGGTGCACATGGACAAACAGCGAATCGACGGGTTGGACCGCGAGGTTGTTCCTTCTCAGGATATACTCAGCAAGGAGATCTCCATGCTGCTTTTGATGTAAGTTGCCGTCTCAATCATGGACCCCTATCAAGGCTAATAATACCAGATACCACGAGGGGTAGATGTTGATGAGTGGCTGCGTGCTAGGTGAGACCTCTTCCTTAGATTATTGAGGACAGGCTACTTACGAGACATAGGGAGAGAAAAGCTATTAACGAAATTGTCTACTCGGACATCCCATCAGCAGACCACATCGCCCAAGTGAAGAACGTCGACACACTCGTTGCGGATGACAGAGACCTATTAGCCGTTGCCTTGGGTGCACCAGCTCGACAAGTCATTCTTCGAGCCGAAGGGGTAGGATCTCAAAGTGGATGGAAGGATGGGTACCTCAGCGCCGAGTATGGCTTCAACGCACCCGACTCAAACGAAGCTGCCGGAGCCCTCGCCAACTGCCCTGGACGCGTCTGGTCCGATCTATGCGAGAGGATGCCCGGTTGTGTCTCACGAGGACGCGTCAGAGAGTCGGTCGCTGCTCTTCCCCTCGTCGAAGGAACGGAGGAATATGTCCCGGATCAAGCCCTCTGGGCTGCTGTCGTGGCTCTGGGCATGTTGTGCTCCATCTATCGGTATGAAGACAAGAACGATGGATATGACGGTGTCAGCATCAACTCGATCTCTACCAAGCCTCGCGTCGAAATGAGCGACGACCTCGGACCGGAACTTGTAGGAATACCGAGGACCATCGGACTGCCATACTGGCAGGTCTCACGACGCATGGGACGGGCTATTCCCCACCTGACCTTCTTCGACCAAGCGTCCTACAACATCAAAGTGCGCGATCCGACTTCCGTCTACCCATATGTTGGCCGCTTCGACAATACCGATCTCCGGTGGCCCATGTTTGGAGAGCGTACCGAGATTGCTTTCCTAAAGGGCTGTGCCGACACTTCGGGTAAGTCCAAATACCATCATAATAATCTCCAAGATATTAACCTGATATGTGTGCAGCGTCCTTCCAACACGGCCCAGATGCCATAGCCGCTTGTCAAGAGCACGTCATGAACCGGAACAATGAGGGCTTGTTGAGGGAGATGATCAGACTCAAGGAAATCCTCGAGAGGATGCCGAACGCCTTCCACTCCATCTCAACCAACCCCAACTCGGGCGACAACTACGTCTCGGCGGCCGAGTGGGTGCGATGGGGCAAGTTCTCCGCGCCGCTATCCAAGAGGTGCCCTGCCGCTTCTGGTCTTCAGTTCCCACCGTATCTTCTCATGGACGCCTTCCTTGGCCGCAAGAAGTACGATTCGTTTCTTGGCAACGAGGGTCTACACCTACGCGCATGGCTGCCGTCCAACCTGCGAGCTTTCATCGCCTCTGTCGAGTACCACTATCGGATTCCAGAGTACGTCAGAGAGTCTGGAGATCCACGACTCATGGGCGTCCTGGATGGAATCATCGAGGCGTACACGGGCGAGCGAGGCTTTATGGGCACACATAGGTACAAGGTGTTTGGTATTCTCGAAGTCGCCTCCAAGACTGGCCGGACGGAAACGAACGGTGCCTCTGGCGCCTCTGATGATTCGGGGAGGCCATGGGAGGAGGTACACCGCCAATTCTCTGATGCCATGAAGGAACGCCTGGAGCCTTACCGTGGGAACATTCCCGTCGAACCCCATGAGATGCGCGGAACCTTCGAGGAGTGTCGGTACAAGTCTCGTATCCTTTCTCGATCTTTTGTCGACTCGGACCATGATCGGTCAATCTCCATGGTCACGCTTGATCTCCATAACACTGGCATCACTTTCCAGCCGGGCGACAGACTCGCCATCATGCCCCTCAACAGTTGGGAAGAATGTGCCAAGGTAGCTGCGGCGCTCGGTTTGGACACGATGCTTGAAAGCCCTGTTCTTCTCGACCGCAAGTGGTCTCGGTTTGCAGAGCACTTGGAGACGGTCTCTAATCACGGCGTTGCGAGCACCTCTACAAAGACAAGGAAACTCATGGTCAAGGATATCCTCCGTCGAGGTCACCTGGCACCGCTGACCCAGGATCTCGTCCTCAAGATCCACGCCATGCTGAGAGCCTCGTCGAACACTGTGCTCCAGGTATTGGCGACTGAGGAGTGGCCGGTTCGTGGCTCACTGGGTGACCTTCTACAAGCCGCTGTCATGGACACTCCGACGCACATCTGGGATCAAGCATTCGACCTCTCCAACGATGTGGCATGGCTCAGCGACCTCATCTCGGTCGAGATCCCACGAACATACTCCATCTCCAACTACCCCGAGGAGCTTCTCCCAAGCACCGTCGACCTTACAATCTCACGGGCAGAGTACAAGCTCTGCGCCACGTTTGCCGGAAAGTCTGACATTTCACGATCCGGTGTGAGCAGTGGCTACCTCAACCCGCCAGTAGGCTCACCAGACGATTTCATCGCCGACGAAGACGAACTGCTAGTCGGCATCTCCAGACCCATCGCCTTCCAGCTACCTCTTGATGGCGCCGCGCCCTGCGCATTCTTCGCCGGCGGCAGTGGTATCGCTCCCTTTAGGAGCTTCTGGCAGGCTCGTGCTGGCCGCTCAGTCGGAAAGAACATGCTTTTCCTCGGTGTCCAGAACCGGGAAAAGTTCTGCTACGAGGATGAGCTCCGTCAATACGTCAATGCGGGGCTCATGGAAGTTCATCTCGCATTTTCCCGTGATAGCCGCGGACTTACGTACGACCCCATCATGAGAGACCTGATCGAGCGCCGAACTGAGCCACGGTATATCGACTCGCTCATCGCAGAGCAGGGAGCTAGCGTGTGTGACTTGGTCATGTCAAAGAAGCAAGGCGGCCTGGGAGGGTATCTGTACATCTGCGGCTCCGTTGATGTCTTTGACTCTGTCATGAGCGGACTGCGCAAGGCCATTTATAACCATCGTACGGCGACCATGGAGTCTACGGATCTAATCATTAACACCGCCTTCGCCGAGCGGCGGATCATGTTGGACGTCTTCATGACTCCGAAGCCGCTCCCCTGTAATCGACCAACGATCCCACTCTCACAGCTGTCCGTCCATACAGGACATAGACCTGGAGGAAGAATGTGGATTGCCGTTCATGGAAGTGTGTATGACGTTACGGATTTCTCCCCTATGCACCCGGGAGGCACTCTAATCATGAGGTCGAATGCCGGCGTGGACTGCACGAAATCCTTCGACAATTTGGCGCATACGAACAACCCGGAGGTGGCCAGCCTGCTCACAAAGTACTTCATCGGCCACCTGACCCCCAAGCCCGAGTATCACGACTGCGAGGAGATCAGTGGTCTGTACGACATGTGGTCGGCGTACCTGCGAACGACCGTCGAGACACTCGTCTCTCAGCAATTCGAAATGGACGACATCCTCGGCTCGTCGAAGCTCTGGTTCCAGGGCAGCCTCATCAACATGCTGGGTGTGCGCATCTTCTACCAATACCAATCCCGCCTCCTCCAAGGAGGCTTCTCCGCCCTTTTCGGACCCAAATTCCAAGAACTCGTCCTCAAACTCTCCTTCACGATGGCCAACGCCGCGTCCGTCGGATCCGATACCAAACTCCCCGACATCCTCGGCATCATCGCCAGGGCCAAAACCTCCACCGATGCCGTCACAACCTCCAAGGAAGTCTCGCGCATCGGCCAATTCATCTGCGACAGCGAACCAGCCCGTCTCATGGAGCGCGGCATCATGGACTACGCCAACAAGTCAGTCCAGCTCGACATTGAGCTCCTCGAGGACATCCGCGAGGAAGCCTGCCACGGCATGGACGCCTTCGACACGGTCATGAACCTCGAGTCCTCGTCTCAGTCCCAGCGCGTCACCGTCCTCTGCCAATTTCTCATGCAGACCCTCGAGCGCATGGCCAAGCGCCTCGAGGTCTTTTATTCCAAGCTGGCGCAGTGCTCCATCTACCACCCCGAACTCGAGCGGAACCCGGCCCGCACCCGCTGGGACCTCGTCAAGCGCCGCGTCCGCGACGGGTCCTTCTTCATCCTCACCCAGAGCACCGTAATCGGTGGCACGCCGTCCTACAAGTCCTCCGCGGCCGTGGGCGAGACGGTGGTGTTTGACAACGTTCTCTCGCAGATCCAGCAGACGATCCGCAACGCGCCTCATATACCTAGCCCGCCGCTGCAACAGCAGCAGCAGACAATGCACCTCAACGAGCGACACCGCGTGCGTACGGAAGCACCTCTCAACGGCGCCACGGCATTCGAATCCCACCAGAACAGCAACGCCCTGAACCGCATGTCTACCTTCATCGACAAGAACATGCGCGCCATCCGCCGCCTCAGCAAGATGCCCCCGATGCCCTTGAACATGACCTTTGAGCAAATGGTCGCGGCCAATCAGCCGCAGTTCCACGCCAACGGCGTCACGACGCCACCTTCGAGCCGCGGTTCGAGCCGCGGTTCGAGCCGCTCGCCTACCCGGGGCCGTCTCCCGGCTACAAACGCGCTGCATATCCAGGGCTTCGCACGCTCACGTACGCCATCGTTGGCAGAGGAGTCAATGAACCGCATGACGCTCAACCGCCGCGGCACGAACAGCTCAGAGGGCTCGCGGTCCGGCTCGTCTCTCTCGCATCACCAGTACGGCTATCACGGGCAGCATGGCGCGATGCCGATGATGATGGCGCACCACGGGCACGGCGGCATGCCTCACCACTACCCGCCTACCCCTATCGCGACGCCGCCGCTGGACCCCAACACGGCGATCCAGTCCATGGTCAGCAGGCTTAACCTGAAGTCGAGGAGTGTCGCGGGGTCGTCGCCCGCGTCGCCGGCCTTATCGCTGGACGAGAAGGGCCGGGTGGCGCGCATGTCTGCGCAGACGGCTGCTTCGGCGCATAACCCGCGGAACCGGTCGACGAGTACGTTGAGGTCGTTTAAGTTGAGGGAGTTGGTGGCGAACCAGGAGCCGGCGAGGGTTGCGCCAACATTTTAGGCCTGGGTGGCATGGGAAGAGATGGGTATGTAGTGAGCGATCTGAAAAGGGATTTAGCAGCGCAGACGTGATATGCAGCATGTTATCAAATTGATTAATTGTAACTTTCATGATGGACCACAGGAGATGGAGACGACTGTCTGGCTTCTCGATTGAGTACTATGCAAAGATTCTTGCACACTGTAGCTGTAGTAAATGTACAGACGTCTCATGTACCAACGGTGATGAGCGTGGTCTATGGCTTTCGACTTTTGTAACTCACTGAAGGTTATTCTGCCGTCTGCGGGACTGATAGTGTTCATCTCTATGTTGGAAATGTATCAAGAGAAGTGGCAGTGCGGTTCTTACTTCTTAAGTTCAAGTTTCATACAAACATTGCACTATTGGAGTGTGAGCTGTCAACTGCGTTGTGGATGACTATTCATTAGCTAGTACTTTGAAAAGTGTCCAATTTCAAAAGCCATCCTTCACTCACTTTGTAGGATGAGGATCGAAGGATTCTTACACTGAGGATACTGCACTAAGGTCAGCATGAGCCAACAATCGACTGGCTTCTATCCCAGCTTGCAACAGCCACTGTCCTATCGCAACGACTCTCTCTCTCTCTCTCAGAATACTTTGATTAGTGGAAGAACCGATATCAAACATTCCCCTCCCAAGCCCGGTAGTAATGATCAAGCCACAAGCAATGTATGAAGGAGAGAAAGGATACAGGAGAAGGCCTCGACGGGCCCAAAGATCGTCCCAAGTGTGGCGAGTGCAAACGTGGCTGACGCACCCAGCGGTGGCTGAGTCCCGCACTCCACACCACCACGTGCCCGTTTAGGTAATAAAGATACAAGAGTACTTGAGGCACCCAGTCCCGCCGCCCAGGCCGGCGAACTGCACATCACACACTTGGCTCCAATCATCTCCAATCAACCTACCAAGGAACGAGAGGAACCCGGGCGAGTATGACATCGCCACATCCAAAGCTCCCTAGCCTGCCAGTCCTGCCAGTGTCTTTCTCTCAGTCCGTCTGCTACCCAGCACACTTGGCCGCAAGTCCTGGACCACCGACCAAAGGCCAACAAAACACTAGAACATCAGACCAAATGGCCAATATGATATCACCCGCTTGGCACGCACCCGTCTCGTCTCGCATTTCCACCACGCTGGCAGGCCTCAGCATCGCCCGTCCATCGTGCCCGTCCCCGTCTCAGCATGATTGCCAGACAAGGACCACCCCCGGCCGACGGCGTCCATACCCCCCGATTGCCCGGTCCTCTCTGTGTTCTCTGCTCTTCTACAGCTTCTGCAGAGCCCACTTTCAATCACTCCCTCTGTTTCCATCTCGTGCCAAAGAAGGCTGGAGGAGCTCTTCGGTCTCGCCATTCGTAACAATTGCAAGATGATATGTAGTCGCAAAAAATCCACCCAGGCCCGGTTGTGTTCCGTGAGTGAGTGGACGTGTGTAAGTGTCGGGGTGTCACTGTCACTGTTCCCATCCCATCTGAACATCCAAACAGGGCTGCGCGGTGCCTGCGTCCGGTGCAGCTCGCTCGCATGCACACAAGCACATGCACATCCACGCCTTTTTGCCTCCCTTCCCCTCTACCTACCCTTCCCATCTGATCTTCCAGTGAAGAATGGAGTAGACAAGCGAAGGAAGCAAGCGGCGGCGGTGCCCGGGTACGCCGGTGTGAGTGTACACAGTAGCAGAGACAGGCAACAGAGAAACAAGGTTATTACGGCACCATCCCTTACCCATTTACTTTTCTATTCGTGTCATTGGGCGGAGTGCGCGTAGGAAGAGTGAGCAAGGCAGTGCCACCCATCGTAGAGTTTGGATATAAGTCACCACAGCCCGATTGCTCTTGCCTCGTCACCTGCCTCTCATTCACCTGCTTCTCATTCTTCCACTTCCAGGTTGATTGTGATTCCCCTTCCACGTCTCTCTTCAACCTAACCTCCCTTCATCTACTCTTCCTCACCACTACAACACAAAACACAAACCTCGAACCAAGCAGAAAAATGGACAAACCAACCCACAACCCCGCCACCCCGGCCCCTCCCAACATCCCAACACCGGACCCGAATCCGTCAGACAACTACACGACCTCCGGCCCGCCCCCAGAATACCAACAACACCAAAACGCACACCTCAACGCCCAACCCACCGGCACCTCGATGCCCAAATACGGCGGCCCATCCCCTCACAGCCCGCCCCCTCCCCAAAACTACGGAGGCTACGTCCCGCCGCAAAGCTACCCCCTCCAAACCGGCGGGCCCCAAAACTTCCAGCCCTACGGCACCCCGCTGCCTTCCCTCGGCCCCCACCCGGCGCCCGTCGAGTGTCCCGAGTGTCACGCCCGCGGCGTCACGGCGGTGGAGTACTCCTCTGGCGGCTTCACGCACGCTCTCGCTGCGCTGGTGTGCTTTGTGAGCTGTTTGGGGTGTATTCCCTACCTCTTTTCTTCGTTGAAGGATGCGAGGCACAAGTGTTCCAAGGTATGTTTCTTCGTCTGTATGCTGAAGTGATTACGAGAGACGGAGATTAAAGAAGTAACAGTGTGGAATTCCATTGGCGACGTATCACCGCAGCGGTAGAACTGAAGTCCATTGGCACCAGGCTTATAATGCCTAGGCGTCTAGAGAAGACGGCGTTCCAGATGGGCCGAGCAGGATAGGAGCTTGCAACATATCTAGTCAGGGGCGGTGGTAGGGCTACGAAAGCTGGCGAGAACTTGACCGAGGCTGAGGTGGATGGGCTGGAGCAGTATTCTTGGGGTCGAACCAGTCTGATTATGCGAGGCGTAGAGGATACCCATTCTAGTTTTTCCTTTTAAGAACACGAGTTCGCGCTTGAAGCGGCTGCATTCTATTTCATTCAGAGGTCTGCATTTGCTCTTCTACAGACTCAATCTCTAAAGCCAGGCTCCGAGCGCATGGCCATGTTCGAGATATTGTTGACGGAGCCTGTTTCACGCAGCCTGTCTGCACAACTCGGACGGCCGATGATTCACTCTCTTGCAGTCCCCGTCTAACATCATATCAAACACCAGTCCTCATACGAGGTGAGGAAAAATTGAAAGCCCAGCGAGGACATGTTGCGGGTATCTATTCGATCATGTACAAGCTCCCCTAAAATCTATATCATCAGCGAAGGCATCACGTAATCGTCAGATCGTACGCCGTACTTTTGACCCCTTTTGACGCCTGCCTCCGGTTTGCCCATGCTTCTCGTGTGAATCGTTACGCCATGATCCTGTATTTGCTCCCGTCGCGATTACTAAAGCGGGCGACTCGGCATCCTGTGTACACGCGATGTACACACCACGGCGTGAGTCGCCCTCGGCTATCATCGCGACGTTATCTTGTGGTGTCATCTGCCCCATATGTCTTCTGTCGTCAAACGTCCTCAAAGTGAGGGCGCTTTTTAGTTGGCGAATATGCGCACGTTCAGGTCGACACTGCCCGTTGCGATAACGCAGCGTATTGAGACGTCCTGAGGCTTTGCCGCCGCTTTGCTCGGTGTTCCGTTGGCGCCATTGGCGCCATCGCCGTTCGTGGCCGCCTCCCGTGCAATGCCAGGGGCCCAGCGCAGACAGGAAACAAAGTGGCCGTGAACGTCGTCGAGAACCTTGACGCACTTGCCATCTTGCGCCAAATCCCAGCATCGCAAAGTCTTGTCATCGGACACACTGAGCAAGTATTTGCCGCCGGGGTGGAAAACGAGCGCGCGTACCCAATTGTCGTGTCCCAGCAGAGTCTTGATGCAGTTTCCACGAGCGTCCCATAACCTGATTGCCTTGTCACGGCTGCCCGTTGCCATGAACTCGGCCGTGTTCGTTGCGGGCGGAGCCTTCTTCAGGCCGGCCAATGAGGCCAAGTGACTGTAAGCCGTTGGCGGTGCGAGCGTGCAGCATTCCACAACGTGCTCGTGTCCCACCAGCATCAACTTGACTTCGGGATTTGAGGCGCTGATATCCCAAAGGCGGCCCGTCTGATCGTTCCCTGTTGACAAGAGGTAGCGTCCATCCGGCGATGGACAGACGTCTCGTACCCAATCCGCATGCCCGCGCAGTGTCTTGACGCAGTAACCCGTTGATACATCCCAGATTCGCAGTGTCTTATCACGACTCGCCGACACGAGAAGGTTTCCCGTGGCACCTGCGGCTCCCGAAGGAATGAACCGAACCGCACTGACGCTGTGGTCGTGGCCAGGCAACGTCCGAATATTCTTGTACTCGTCTGAGGGGTCCCACAGCTTGATGGTCAAATCACTCGAGCATGAGGCAAGCAGCGTCGCACCGCGGGGCCCTCCAAAATCAACATCCAAAACGGCCTTTGTATGTCCCTTGATCGTCCTCTCGAGTTCGCCCAGCTCCCAGTCCCAGATCTTAATAGTATAGTCTTCCGAGCCAGAGGCAAGCGACGAAAACACGGGGTGAAATGCTACGCAGGTAATCGGGTCGCGGTGGGATTGCAGGGTGTGTCGGGCGGGGGAACGTGGCAGCCAGCTGGTAGGGTCCTGATTCCGTCGAGATAGTGAGGTCGGTGTCGCATTGTCGAGTTCTGATTGCAGAGAAGCACTTCGAGACTCGAGTTCCATGATCTAGAGAGAACAATGTTGGTCAGCGACGCTGGAAGCAATCGTCCAAGGCCACTGGGGATGAAACGAACCTTTTTCTGCAGTCGCACTACACTGGTCCATTTCTTCTCCAGCAATCCCTCATATTTCTTCGAAGTGGCAGCATCGAAAGAGTCGCCAATCTGCAATTCTTCTCTGAGGGCATTTGCGGCGTTAGGGAGGTTGCTCGAGGAGAGATACGCGATAATGGCCTTGTGCCTGCCACCGGCTGGTCAGTATGTCGCGTCCATGGCCACTCTTTGGGCGAAGAGGAGGGGAACCTACAGCTCCTCTGCTTGCCGAGGGGTGAGGATTTGGCTCATCCTGGCAGACGGTGGAAGCTACGTAAGTAACGGATTGTTTGCAAGTAATTACAAAGTTGAGAGGCACTGGTGGCACAAGATGGCACACACGAGCAGATGGAAACGAAAGAGGTGTGATTTGGTGGTTTGTTATCGAGGTGCGTCTGCAAGGCGGTGCTCGGGGCTCCGTCTGTCGGTGGTGGTGGTGGTGGTGGTAGTGGTATCGCAGCAACCGCGATGGGCGCGCCACGTGCAATCGGAGGTGGCAGAAGCTGGCCGGAAGGAAAGACGAGGCTGATGGAAATTTGGAGGCGGTCGGGGAGGACAGGAATTGGTAGCCTCGTTAATCGGATATTTTATTGCAGCGACGGCAAGATGCAGAGGTCAGGCAGGTCAGGGTCGAATTGGCGGGGACCAGGGCCAAGTGGCAGATATTCGCGGAGTTGTAAAGGCGGTGTCGGTGTTGTTGGTGTCCAAGCTCTCGATATTCTTTGGCTGTGCAAGGGTGGATAGTTCCTCTCTGTGTGTGTATCTTTCCTTCAGCGGGTGTTCTCAGTCAGGGGTTAGGCTCCCAGGCGTTGGGCAGCATATCTTTGTGCGTTATAACAGCAGATTGCAGGATTGAATCGAGTCGTCTCTTGCAGAGTACGTGGGTATGTCTAGAAGCAGTGACTTTTTGGAGGGGAGACAATATGTCCAAGAATGCGAGGCGAGACGAGACGAGGGGTGCAAGTGCGAGGCTCGGCCAAAAGATGACGCTTGAAGGTGGGCAGGAGCCGGAAAGGCGAAATGTTTCATGTGCTTCGGGCGGCGTTGCCTGCGTAGGGAACTCCCTGAAGAGTTGGTGGGAGAAGAGGCGGTGCGTAGTGTACGGCACTGGCGGGGGGCCCTCCGATATGCGAGTCCCAGATATTCTGTACGCTGAATCCGTACGGAGTATGGGACCCTGGGGAAACTTCTTGGACGACGACGAGTGTTCAATGCGTGTGGCACTGGCAGAGGGAAAAGATGGGAGAAAAGAGGTCAACCCTGTTTGGTGGGGTGGGATGAAGTGTGGCTGGTGCAGCGCAGACGCAGTGATGGGGCTTGGGAGATGGTAGTGTGGCTGGTGCATTGCCAGCTGGGCTCCAAGTCTGACAGCTGGTCCCTTCCAGGCATTGTGGAGGGCTGAAAATGTACGTCCCTCTTTCCCCCAATGACATCACAGTGTTGGATCGTTTCTATGGCAATAGACAGAGCTTTAATTGGCCTGAGATTCTTCAGCGTCAACATGTGTTGCAGCCACTTTTGCAGCTGTCACAGCCAACCAGCCGTAACAGTCTATTTGGTCAATTGATTTTTTGGCAAAGGGACATTTGCAGCATATTGCTTAGGTATTAGGGGTCAAGCCACTACATTACCGTGGAAGCCTCAGGGTGGAAATGCCTGATTCATGGCATGATTTGCCATCTTTAAATGAGTGGATATGTTAGAGTGGCTTATAACGGCCATTAATGCGCAAATTGAGCAAGCGCATCTTGGGTGCTTGGGTCTGGGAGCAGAGAGGAAAAAGGAAGCAATTTGATTAGATGGGCCCTGGCTTTCATGACTAAGCCTCAGAGGGAACAAGCACACAAGGTAGGCCCAAGGTGAGGTCAAGGTGAAGACAGGTGAAGAAAGGTGAATAGGTAAGGTAGCCAATGCCCCGCCATCCACGCTACCAAATCTTATCGACTGGTAGAGAATTGAAAGTCATCATGTGATTTGTGTTGATCCGGGAGACCAGCGACCCAATCATATTCATGCCCAATTGCCCGATGCGCGCCCAGCTGCTGTGTTCCCCACACACAAACACGTCAGGCCAGGAACAGGGAGAAAAGAGCACCCAATGCAGGCGCCCACCACCAACTGGCAACCCTGACAGGACCACAGCCTTGAGGTGAACAGTGAACCCCATCCAAGCAAAGCACCTGCTGAGCCCGTCCACTCCGCCCTTGTCCCGACAACCAAAATTCCCTGTGCTCCTCGGACCAGCACAAACAAAAGCAACCCAAGCCGTACTTTTCCTCCACATTCCACAACCCTCAGACTGGCGACCTTGGCTTTGTACCTTCACCTGCAACACCCACGCTACGGGAACTACCTCTAGTCTCCTTTTCTCTGTCATCTCAAAGACCTGATTTGACTTCCTCCTGTCCCGGTCCCTTGTTTCCACGAGAACCACCACCGCACATACCTCAGATATCTCGCTCTCCCCTTGCCTATTCCTATTCCTATACTCCTAGGAACCTTCATCGCAATCTCCAATACCTCAAAGGATACTTCGAAAACTCACACCCACCTCGCTCACTGCTAGGTACCAATTCCACATTGGCTTGACGATCAACAAGTCTTTGGCTGCTGCGACAACCTCAAACTCACCTGATCTGGTCCAGCTTGACCATCATTCTGTAAGTCATGCCAGTCTCTTGCGCCCATATCACCACAGACATCGCCAGTCACTGCGCCTGCAGCTGCCGGCAGCCTGCATACCATTGCGTTCTGCAGCTTGTGACTGTCCTCCTTCCTCGATATGGACCGTCATCTCAAACACACTCGTTCCCTCTCGAGGCTAATCAGACGTGTAGCTAGCTTCAGAAAGCCAGACATCCACGACAAGGAGAACTGCTCCCCCGATTCAGCTCTTCTTCCTCCTCCTCCTTCTCCAACCCCTCCACCACCCAAACCGGTCCCTCCTACACCCCGCCAGCAAGCCTCCATTCCGATGGCTGAAGAAGAAGACTTTAGCTCCCTTCCCCTCCAGGATAGGTTTACCCACAAGGTATGACATTGCCGCCTCTGCTGCGCCGTGTTTGATGCGCTGACGCGCCGCAGGTTTGGAAAGTAAGAAAGCAGGCCTACGAAGACGCCGCAAAAGCTTTCGCTGCCACTGCCGACGAGTACGACAATGCCTTCAGACCCTTCCTCTCCGACTCGGGCCTTTGGAAAGGTGCCGTCGCCGATTCCAACGTCGCTGCCCAACAAGATGGTCTAGCGGCGTACTGCGCGTTTCTCAAATTCGGAGGAAAAGAACACTGCACAAGGACGCGCGGGACCACGATAGGGCCTATTTGTGAGAAGGGTTTGCCGTCAACGCGTGCCGCCGCCAAGGAGTCATCTCTCGAAGCCCTTCTACTACTCGTCGAACTCGATGTCGCCGCCCCAGTCATCGAAGAGATCATCCCGGCGCTTGCCAACAAGCAACCCAAGGTTGTCGCCGCGGCTATTACCGCCCTGACCGCAATCTACCACAACTTCGGATGCAAGACCGTCGACCCCAAGCCCGTTTTGAAGGTCCTCCCCAAGGCATTTGGTCATGCCGACAAAAATGTCCGTGCTGCCGCGACGAACCTTGCCGTCGAATTCTACCGATGGCTGCGCGAAGCCATGAAGCCCATGTTCTGGGGCGATTTGAAACCCACTCAGCAGACCGACCTCGAGGCGCAATTCGAAAAGATCAAGGCCGAGCCAGCTCCGAAGCAAGAACGATTCTTGCGCTCACAACAAGCCGCCATGGCACGTGCGCCCCCGCCCGGAGCCGACGACGAGTACGATGATGGTGGAGATTATGGCGAGGAACCAGCCGAGATGGACGCCTTTGACCTGGCGGAACCCCAGGATGTCTTTGGCAAGATCCCCGCCAACTTTAACGAAGCCTTGGCCTCGTCCAAATGGAAGGAGAGAAAGGAAGCAGTGGAAGGTCTCTACGCGGCAATCAACGTGCCAAGAATCAAGGATGGCGACTTCAACGAGATCAACCGAGGGCTGGCAAAGTGCATGAAGGACGCCAATGTTGCTGTTGTGACTCAAGCCGCGCAGTGTATCGAGGTCTTGGCGAAGGGATTGAGGCAAGGCTACGCGAAACACCGCACTACTGTGATGCAACCCATCATGGAACGCTTGAAGGAGAAGAAGGCAACCGTGGCAGATGCTCTCGGCGCCGCGCTTGACCAAGTCTTCCTGGCTACAAGTCTGACTGACTGTCTTGAAGACATCAATACCTACCTCGTCCACAAGAACCCCCAGATCAAGGAGGGCACCATGAAGTTCTTGATTCGTTGCCTGAGAACGACACGCGATGTGCCGAGCAAGCCCGAGATCGCGTCCATTGTCGAGGCAGGCAAGAAACTGTTGACCGAGTCCAGCGAGGGCCTCCGTTCAGGCGGTGCTGAGATTTTGGGCACTGTTATGAAGATCATTGGCGAGCGCGGTATGGGTCCGCACATGGAAGGCCTAGATGATATCCGCAAGACGAAAATCAAAGAATTCTTCGAGACGGCTGAAGTCAAGGCAAAGGAGAAGCCGAAGGCACCCCCGCCAGCTGCCAAGGCACCGCCCCCGAAGAAGGTCGTCGGAGGGAAAAAGCCCCTGGGCATGAAGAGACCGGCCATGCCGGCGGCAAGCGCCCCGCCGCCCGCCGACCCGGAACCCCTCTCCCCACAAGCTTCATCTCGGCCCAAACCCGCAGGCACCAAGATGGGCATGCCGAAGCCGTCGGGCTTGGCCGGCCTCAAATCCAAGCGCCCTCTCGGTGCACCAGCGGCGGCCGGATCCCCTCGACGTCCTGCTGCCGCACCAATCATGCCCGACGATGATGAGCCTGCCCCTCCCCCGCCTCAGCCTCGCATTGGCCTCGGCAGAGGTGGTCTTGCAGGACGATCTCTTGCGAAACCTGCTGCCGCTCCTGTTCAGATGCCTCCTGCATCGCCGCCGCCTTCCAGCGGACTCACGGCAATGGAGCGGGCTGAACTCGAAGAACTCAGATCGGCAAACGAGCGCCTGACCCGCCAAGTGGAGGAAATGAGGCATGAAAGGAGCAAGTACATGTCTGAGATTCAAGAGTTGAAGAACCAAAATGCGGGTTTGATTGAAGACCATACCCGTGATGTCCTCAGCATCAAGGCCAAGGAGACGCAGTTGGTTCGTGCAAGAAGTGATGCAGAGGCCACGGAGTCGACGAACGATCGCCTCAGACGGGAGCTGGATCGCCTTAAGAGAGCGCTCAACCACGCCGAGGCCCTGAACTCAAGGACAGGCATGGGCAGCCCAAGTAAGATGGCAGCTTCTTATAGTAGTAAGTGTTCATGGACTGATTCAGTCGCAGGTCTTGCTTCGCCTACGCACGACGACGCCGGTATCTACCGCGACGCATCCTACGGTTCATCTTCTGCTCGACACAACCGTGTTAGTTACGCCAGCAACATGTCCGAGGAGAAGGAGAACGGAGACCATCACTACCCTCGCTCAAAGGCACTCAGTCCCGAACTTAGGTATACGGGCAGTGCATCTTCCGGACGCGGCAGCCCTGCTAGAGGCTACAGGAGCTCTGCGGCCACCCCCGTTGATGATATACCGGCACCATCATACTCGTCTGGCGGCGGCGGTGGAGGCGGTGGCATGAACTCGAATAACAACGGTGTGGAAAGCTGGAAGCGTGCAGCTGAAGTGACTAGCCAACTGAAAGCCAGGATTGAACAAATGAAGGTCAGTTGTCCTCTTGATCTGGTATAATCTGTTTCTCATCACTAACAATTCTTAGGCGAAACAAGGATTTGCCCGTCCTTGAGCTCGACCGCCGAACCACTCGGTGCCAAATGGCCCGCTGGATACTGACGTGAACATGAAGAGGGGTTTTGTTTGGGGTCCATAATGGTCACGGTTCAAAGGGGGGGAATCCTGCGTGTTCTTGGTTGCATATCACTGGCGTCGGAAGCATACCCCATACCTCATCTCCGGCCTGCAGTTGGGACAGGCAATTTTCGTCTGGATGAGTTATGCATTTTCACCTCTATTGTCGGCTCGCTTGTATAACCTCGAGAGGCGCGAGTGTACTTAATTAACGATGATTATGAATAAGAGTTTGCGATACCAGTCACCATGGAGGCATGATACCCTTGGCAGTTGCGAGCGTGTCATTACCGATCTCATCGCACCGTTAACATCGTACTTAGCTACGAAGGTAAGAATTGTATCAGCGGTAGTTGACTAGAAACCTGTCACCTATTTTCATCCAGTTCTCCAATGCGCCCAAAATTAAAACCACCCTCCAAACCGCGGATCGCAGGACGATATACCATCCAAGCTTAAGGTACACAAATAACTTGCTGACCAAGCCAATAAATACAGGAAGAAGCGAATGTTGCGTAGTAGCCGAGAAATCCAAGTCGAGACAGCCCCCAACCAAGCCTGACTATCCCAACCCGACTCCTCAAGCTAACATGAAGCCGCACCCTTAGAATCGAATAAAATGCCGAAACCACCCACCCGTACTATAATCAAGCATGAACTTTGGAATGTACTTGGGCTTCGGTTCCACATCCTTCACAGCCTCACTCTCTCCTTTCCCCGTATCCCTCTGCACCTCCTCCACCACGGCATTCTTCCCGCCAACAGGCATCGTATGAACAGAAGGCCTCATAATGTGGACATCCACCTCGACCGGATCAACCTGAATATGCGAGCGTTTCTCCTTCGCGATATTGATCCGTCCATCATGTTCCTCGAGCAGCACGTCTCGTCGTTTTGTGAGGAGAGACGAGGTGAAGTGCGACGATGACTTGATCCTGCTGATGACGCGGACGGGGTCGACGCGTAGAGCGGAGAGGTCGACGTTGTCTACGCCGATTTTGCCCGTGTGGATGCCGAGGTCTTGGGGGGTTGGTGAGTCGGGGGTTGGGGCGAAGACTTTGTTGTCTTTTGCGGTTGGTAGGGCGAAGGTTGTTGGGAGGAGGAGGGTGAGGAGAGTTGTTGTTAGATGCATTGTTTTGTGGTGTTTAGTTGAATGGTTGTTGTGGTGATGGCTTCAGAGTCGACTGACAATGACAAATGACGGGGTTTCTTGGACTTGAATGGTGAGGTGGTGGGGGAGTTCCAGAGTCTGGGGACTTATACCACCCACCGAAGACGAAAGAAGCTTTTTCTCCATGCTTCCACCGGCCGCATCAAAGTTGGGATCGGGAAAGAGAGGGGATCGCAAGAAACAGTCCAAACAACTTGTACCTGTGCGGTGTGGTGCGGGCGTGCCGCGTGCGTGAGTACGGGCCACAACGGTGTCAAGTGTCATTGACTGCCAGTTTTGACACCTTCTGGCTGCAGACTGCCGGGGAAAGGTCAGTCGGGAAAGTTGAGGAGGCGTGCATACCACACAGTAAGGTCGTGAGTGTCTTCCCGAAGGCCGGGGGCCGTGGACTCAAGAGAGGGGTTTGCGAAAGGTTCTTGACGGTTGCCTGGGGATTTAGGTGAGGTCATCGTGTGGCGGGAACATCAGACCAACTTTCGAACTCGTGTGTTTGGTTTCGGAGCGTTGAGCGTGTTGGAAGGTTTTGGAAGTCGGTGGGGGTTTCCTTACTTTAGTTGTCGGTGGACTGTTTGGGTGTCAAGTGGGTGACAAAATCGATTTCCTGCTCTTCATCTTGATAAGTACCCCTTTCACTACCCATATCATAATTACTATCTCTATATCAAAGTCCTTCTCGGGTATATACGTAGAGAAATATACTCTATTTGATAGATATTAATACTAGTGATAATAGCGGTACTAGTAATAATAGCGGTCCTAGTGATAGTAGTGATGGAACTGCTTGTCGCG
>JFBX01000132.1:158112-182771 GCA_001563135.1 Colletotrichum simmondsii | reverse complement strand
GAGCGGAAATCGATTTTGTCACCCACTTGGGTGTGTCATTGTGTGAGGAGGGGGGGAGCTTTGACGTTGGGAAGTCCGGACGAGAAAGCTTGGTTCGGGGGCCGAGAGGGGACGCCGGGTTTGCGGCCCCGCCTGATGCGGGCGATGGGTTGCGAGCCGACGTAAATTTGATGATCTAGTCTACTGAGTTGATTGTACGTAGTCAAGTTTCCTTCCCTCAATGGTTGATGTTCGGCTTTAGCAACTTTGGCTATTGAGTCGGCCGATTGAACTCTTCAAGGCAATCAACATGGTCTTCACCGCATCTTGAGAGATATCGTATACATAGGTACAGTATAAAAACATCCCCTGACAGCTGGTGAAGTGGTTGTCCTGATTCCATGGCCGCTTCAACAGCAGCACGACCGAGAGGAATGTCGCTCCAACAGAAGGAAGAATTATCAAAAGTGTGAATTGTATTACACTCATGTGCGCTCGCGACACTTAGAGGACTGAGGTGTGGCGAAGGGGTGAGAACTATTGGAAATAAAATTGCTTTTTGCAAAGCACCACAAGGCTTTTTCCATAGATGTGGTTCGCCAGTATACAGCCTTCAAGGCGCCCGACTAGGCGGTCTACTTCCTCCAGCATAACGAGCCAGTGATGGCTGTCCGTGAAAGTGACCAAAAAGCCGACCTGCAGGTCTGCCTTGTTATCTGGTCAGGGGTAAAAACGCCTAAGCCTCCAACTCCCCTGGCGCCAGGAATAACCAACAAGGATGACACGGAGCTGAAAGATTTGGAGACTTCAGATGCAGGCTGCCTCGATCACCAGAAGTAGTTTCGCTGGGGCGTTTTTCTTCTCGTAAACTCTGGTGACGACTATCTCCCATGTGGACATCCCAGGACAGCATCACTTCTTCCAAACTCCTTCCTCTCAAGCCGTTCTCGCCTCTTTCAGCTATCCTCTGCCAATCAGAGTAACCACCAACATGGCCGACCCTCTCAGCATCGCTGGCTCGGTAGCCGGATTGTTGGCCACCGCGGTCAAAGTGTACAACACCACCTACCATTTCGTCTCCAGCGCCATCGATGCCCCCGAGTCCGCGATGCAAATGTTTCAACTCATTGAAGAGACGATGATGACTCTGTCTTCTGTCCACAAGCTACTTCGTTCCCTCGACAGCTTCTCCAGTTCCCGCAAAAACCTGATTCAGCTCGATCACCTTTCCATCGTCATCACACACTCGGTCTTGACCCTTTCGAAACTCGAATCCATCGTCTGCCAGCAGGATGGGTTGCGGTCACAGATGAGATGGGCGCTGTGGCACGAAAAGAAGATCCTGGCTCTCCTTCCCCGGTTGGAATCTCAGAAATCAACATTGGCTGTAATGATCACAATCCTAAATAGGTGAGTAGCAGATAGTCAGAGGTACTAGGTATTCTAATATTGATTCATCCTGTCATAGCGAGACCCAAGAAGAAGCGATTCGCTCTCAAGTCACATTGTTGGCCAAAGTGGACGAAATTCTCGAGCAAAACCGAACATTGGCCGAACAATTGAAGCTGCTCGGAAGCGAAACATCGTGGGACACGAGGTCCGTCAAGTTCATGGACAATGCGTCCTCAATAATGAGTCGACCTGTGTCCACACAAAGTGTTATCTATAGATCCGCTTCAGCAGTCTTTCGAAGGCCAGGGTATTTGGAGGGACCAATGATCATGACGCTATCAAAAAGGAATTTTGAGCTCGACCTGGATCAATCGAGGGTCTATAAACGGACCCAAGACCGCGAAACAGACAGATCCTCATTCACAACATCGAACGCCCCCACAAGTGCTTGGAGCATGCTCTCAGGTCTCAGCATCGGCGACATTTCCATTGTGTCGGCGTTTAGATTGCCAATCACTCTCAAGGAGATCAACAAGATTGCACCAGGGTCAATATTTTCAGGTCTTTTGATGGACCATCAATCCATGGAGGACCAGACTCGACCCGAAGCATCGGAGCGCAGTGACTCACGGTCTCGAGCTCCGAGCAAGGGCGAAAAATCGGCGGGAACATTAGCTTTCGAATCTGATGATTCTGATGATTCTAATGACGTCGCGTACAGAGAGCCCGATATCCAACATGAAGGATTGAAAAGTTTCACGTGAGTACTTGGTCTTCTCTCCAAGTTGGCTTTATGCTGAGCAATTTAGCATCATGATAGTCGGAAACTCCAAAGCGCTCAAGAGTGAGATGATCAATACTTTCATCAACCCAAACAAATGGTTCGAATCATCATCCGAAAAAGATGTACACATCCCAAAGCGTGCTCACTATTCTCGGAACACAGTACGGTACGTGTCTCTGGCAACAACAAAATTCTTGTCTGTCAAAACGATCTATGAATTACGTGTTGACATAGGCAGTGTGCCCTATAAATCTTTGGGTTTTGAAAGAAGCCTCTTATTGGGTCTTGAAATACGCGACACGACAGGATTAGAGAATGATCGCTCTCTCCGGCGACAGGCATACGGATATGCGGACGTATTCTTGATTCTCATAAATGTCGAAGATGTGGTGGGGTTCGAGATCCAATCCTTGGTGAACGAGGTCTCCAGAGTGCGGCCGGGCGCCCCTTTTCTTCTGGTTGGGACGTCTCAGGGTCCTGGAACAACGCATGGCGTCGTGGAGCTGGAACGCATAGCAAAATCCTTTTTTGATTCAAGAAAGAACTTGGCCTACTGTAATGTGCTACACCCGATGAGCGTTGGAAAAGTGTTCGCACAGGTAGGTTTCACGTCAGGGCCGTTATTTTCATGAGATATAAAATAGTGCTAATGAAGTTCTACGCAGGCTATCAAAGCCGCAAAGGTTAAGTTTAACAGAGACCAATTTGAATTACTGATGCTTAGGAATTAAGTTCATAGGCCGTTATTGATTAAAATAGATTAAGTTAAACGTGTATTATAATTGAAGGGCCTCACAGAATCGAGATACCAGACCTAGTAGCATATTTGAAATGGGTGGCTTCCACCGAAGGCTATTGACAATAAAACTCTCTTTGATCATATTATCGCTTTTGATTTGCTCTGTTTGCTTTCTTCCAAAACTCCACTTTCACTGGAAAGGCTATCCATCTCAACGTCAAACTGTGAGTATCTGCTACGCGGCCCTCGAGAAATACTAGCGTGTGTGCTTTCCTTCACTCTCGACCCTTCCGAGGCAATGAGTCTCGGTGCCATTGCCCGAAAGAATCTGCGTAGGGTAGGCATTGATCCGCATATGATGAATAGATTCACCTCGACGAAACTTTAAGCGGGAAGTCGTTAGTTACAAGCTACTTTAGGCATATGGAGGGCTTTGGAGGTCTTTGGAGGTAGATGGGATTGAGGACTTACGACCAGACATTCGCGGGGGCTGCTACCCATGGAATATCGTTGGATGAAAGAAGCGACTGCAAGTAAACCATGCGGACGACAGATGTTGTAACAGTTCTGGGCAGGGAATCAGTATACATCTCCTCAGTAGGTTGGAATGTGGTACTCATACATGGATCCAATGCCAAACATGAGCACGGCTCCGACTTTGACAGCCGGCCGCATCTGCAAACGAAGGACCATGGGGATTGGTATGATGAAAAGGACAACGTCAGAAACAATGTTGGAAACGGCGATGGCCATGTAAAGTACTGCTGAATTCAGACATGTTCCGGAGGTGTACGGGTCCCAGTTTGTGCGAATCGGTTGGCAGTGGAAAAGGAGAAGTGATACGATGATGACAGTGTATGCAGCAACCATCGCAATGGCTGTCAAGATCGCGTTTCGGTACCATCTTTGTGGTGAAATATTGAGATAGGCGGTCAAGAGTGAAGTTTTCGTCAAGCCATTGCAGGTGATAAACACAGGGGCGACAATATAAGAGCTCTGTGGGGATACATCAGGACTGAAGGCAAATCGACATCGACAGCATCCATTTCGACATCGAACGGAACACTCACCAGCATATGCTTCTCGTATATCTGTATGGACATCTCGAAGGCGTGGTGACCCAGACCCCCTATCGATATAGACCCTGAAGTACGATGTCAGTGTCTTGATCGAGCCCCGAGAACCTGAAGGCATAGCATCTTACATATCTGCACCGACTGCATGACAATAGAACAAAACTTGAGAAAATCAGTTTCCTTCGGGTTCAGATAGAGGTATGTCAGATGTTTACCCATGCGAAGAATATTAGAACTGTGGGGAATGAACGTCAATAACAGCATGGCTGTGTGATGCCAAGTTACTCACAATCGTCGATCTTTGGGCCATCGGATAGACAGAACTTTGTGTAGAATCTCTGGATCAGAGTCAAGAATGCCAAGGGCCCCAAGATTCCAAACACCAGGTAATGTTCGAGCACTTTTTGTTGTTGCGGATGCTCAAAGTCTACCAAGTAGCCCTCGGGGGCCTTGATGACAGTTGTGGTGCCATTAGTGACCGGAAACTCGGCCATGAGAATGACCAAGTGTTGACAGTCTTCGAAAGGCCAAGGGAAGAGAAGATGGAGAACCAGAAAAGACAGACTGGCGACAAATTCATCCCTGCATACTACGCGAACAAACAGCTGCAACCCTCAATATTTAAACAATGTGCACATTCCATCCTCTGATCTGCTTGAGCTCTTTTTTCATTGTGCTAACCTTATCACGGAAAATGACGAGGATTTGCTCTTTGAATTATATTAAACACGACTGATGCGACTGGAAAAGACTCTGAGGCGGGCTGAGCTATCACATTCCCGTTTTCTGTCAACCAACACGAGCACCGCCCCTGGCCTGGAGAATTGCATGGACCCTGGCTTTCGGATGGACCTTGGCCTGCACTCTCACACAACAGATGGCCAAGAAACGCAGGACAGGGCTGCCTACATACAGCAAATTTCGCCAATGTGAGTTGAATATCCGGACCGATGTGATACCTGTTTACTCAAACCCTTGCGTTCTCAGCCGGAATGGAACGAATGACCGTCCTGTGAGAGCATGAGTGGCACAGTTGGTAGATTCCGGACCACGAGTCTAGACGCTCTATCAATCAACCGCGAGAACCGATCCATGAGATATTCATCATGCGAGCGACGCAAACAACATCAACCCTTGAAGACCAATCTTAATGGAGCATGGTATTGTGAACAATATTGGATTCCGACAACCTGAGCTGGAGCCCCGGCCCGGAATCCACCCAAGATCGAAAGACATAAAGGCTCAGATCCATTCCATTCTTTCTTCCTGAAACCCCAGGAGACACAAGTCAAGTCCAGGTACCCGGGCACCTCTTCATCCTTTCTCACTCTCATCTTCAACCTAATCTCAGCCAAGATGGTCCGCCTCTCCGTCCCGCTCACCATCGCAGCCACGCTGATTGCCAGCGGCATGGCCGCATGCTCAAACACTGGGCAGGCTCAGATGGTCACCTACGTCAAGCGAGCGACCAACTTGACCCAGGAGCAATTCTGGGACTACTGGCAGACCCAGCACGCCCCCAAGGTCGCCCCCTTGGCTGTGCACTTCAACATCACGCGTTACCAGCAGGTTTGTGAATTGGAGCCTCGGCTTTTGCATTGCTGCGAGCCGGCAATGAGCATAAACTGATTCTGTCATAGATCCAAGTCGGTGGCCAGATTCTTCCCACCGAGGCAGGTTCAACCGTGCCGGCATCCACCGTCCCCGTTGACTTTGACGGCATTGCTATGTTCCTGTACAAGTCTCCCGCGGTACTCACGGCAATGCTTTCTCACCCTTACTACCTTGCTGTTGTTGAGCCTGACGAACATGTCTTCATCGACAAGGGTGCTTTTGGTAACGGCATGGTCGCAACATTTGTTGGTACCGACATCGAGATCGTTGATGGGAAGCAGGATGTGTGGGTAGGAAGTCAGGCTACGCGGGAAAAGTTCCAGAAAATCTTTGAGTCGTACCTGTAGGGCCTGGGTGGAAATCCACCAGTTGTCTCAACTTAGATTCGGCATGAGAGAGGAACCTGCCGTATAGAGTAATTTTACCGGAGACCCAAGTACATGTAATAATCCAGTAGATGTGTTGGTTCTTCAATCTTGGTATATCACTTGGCCGCGTGTCATCCGCAAGTGTACTTCCCGCTCATGTGCATCTTGCTCGTTGGCAATGTGTTGCTAATTCCTCTCTCTTTTCTTTGATGAGAAATGACTTGTAGGATCTTGGCGATAGTGGCAACAAGGCTCCCGGTAGCTTTGCGGAATATGTTCTGGACTGGGAGAATATGCTGTTGGTTGTTGTTAAATCAAAGCATCAAATATGACGGGTCATATGCGGTCGAAGTTATATCCCACTTTACCGTCATACCCCCGGGCGGAAGTGGATCCGCGGCGACGGAGACCATATCCGTCTCTCCGGCTGGGCTCTTCAGCAAGGGTCGTGGTGATCAAGGCCAATTCCAACACTGCGTGTAAGAGCAAATGGAGTCTGCAAGGGGTCCTCTCGGAAAGTCTTTCCGCTTGGGATGGTGAAGGGTGTGGAGTGTCTTTCGATTCTGCATGCGGACAAGGACCACGTAAACCCTGGCAGACCGTTTTCTGTTGGAACCGGGGGCATTTCTATTTCACCAGCCTTTTGAACCGGGGACCATCAATGTCTGCTCATAAACACGGATACATTCCGTATGATTACTAAGCAAAGAAAAAAGGAAGAAAGAAAGAACAACTTTCGGACATGATAAACAAGAGCATCAACCAAGTTAGAGATATGTAGCCGTCTGGCAAAAGAACAACCCCAAGAACACAGATACGAGAAAAGAGGAGGCTCGCCGGTATGCGAGCAGCAGATGACTAGGGTCCATGCACGTCCATCTAGTACCTATCTGTAATTAAATTTGTGCTTGAACAAGGAGGCATTGCTTACAACAAGGTACTTGCATGTGAGGAGTGTTCCGATGGCTCCAATCACTGTCAAATAGAGGAAAGAGGATGTGTATGTATGTACGAACCTTGCAGATTGGATTTCAACTGACTGAAAGATGATCACACCATTCTCTTTACCTACTTGGCTGATAAATAAACCCAGTGACTGGCCCCTCTCATATTATGCTGCTGATTCAGAAGCTCGCGATACATTATGGCAGGGTACCGGCTCCTAAAGGATCTTTGGTGCTCGTCTGGTTTCTTCGCAGACCATGAACATAATACTCAGTTCTTTGGGAAGCCTGTCGCCCTGTGTACTGGAAGCGAGAACAATGTCACAATGTGATCTGCTATAGCCTATAAGTGGAAAACGCAGCAGTATGGGCAGCTTTGAGTTGCTGCAAAATGACCCTTTCGGATCTACTCGTCTAAAAGAAGGAAGATGTACTATGTTCGAATCTAGTAGGTACATGATAACCGCAGTCTAAGTATCATCAGAAATGCATGCATGCTCGCGATCCAGCCCTCTTCATCAATATCTTCGAAGTCCTACCTCCATCTCCAGAGCCGGTGCTGAACTTGCATGCTCAGATACGCCAGAACACCCATCAGAGAGGAGACTGAATGACCGGGTACTTGGGAAATGCAGGTGCGTAGACCTGAGATGTGATCAGTAAGATGTCTCATACAGGAAGTAAGATATTGCAGGATACGTACCGACTTGCAGCGAGCATTGAAATCGCCGGTTGACCCCTGAATGGCAGACAACTCGTCTCCAGGGACTCCGAGCTTGACCAAAGGCCCAGACTGAGGTGACCCCTTGGCCCATCCAGGCCCGGCAGCCGGGTTCTTGATCCAGTCCACGAACCAACCATGGATGGAATCAGCCAGCGCCTGCTGTGCCTCAGTTACGCCCGTAAGTGAATCGAAGCACTCGTTGCCTCCATGGAAGAAGGGCACCTCGGTTCCGTGTGTGGGTGCCGTGCCCGGAACCCCAACCACGTTGTCGTAAGCTCCGAAGAATCTGTAGACCCAGGTATCTTGCTTGGCACTGCGCAGGTCAAGCAAATAGTCGACGGCGCAGTTGAAACGGGCGTCGCCATACTGGGTTCCACTTCTGAGGGACTCTGTCTCATAATCAGAAGAATTGTACGCTGCTAATAGGACGTCGTCTTCAATGTGTGCACTATCCGCATCGAAAGTGTTGATCCAAGAGCTGAAGTTGCTGTTTTCGGCGCCATACACCAGGCTGAAGATGGTGCCCTCACCATCAGAAGTTCCTGTAAGGAGGGGCACGTGTGATGCATACTGGCCGGCCGCAAACCTTGCAGCATAATCAGAGTGCCTTGTGACGTTATCAATGACGGGAGTGAACCATGTGTTGAAGGTCGAGTTGAAGTCAGCTGTCTGGAAAGCGTACGAGTCGACACTGCGCAGGCACTCGACTTGGTTATCCCCCGCCTTCGGACAGCCAACCTCAGCCGCTACGGTGTCGAGTCCTTGGTTGGCTGGTGCATATGCTGGCCCAGACATGGCATTCGCACTCATCTGCACTGCTCCCTTGAGCCACGAATCTGGGTGGTTCCAGAGGTAGTGATCGACCTGCACGGCTCCGGACGAATGACCACCGAATACAACATGATCGGGATTGCCTCCGAACGCATGGATGTTATCACGGACCCATTCAAGTGCCTTTTCGACGTCCAGAATACTGAAGTTTTGTGATTCCTCGGGAGACGTCTCGCTGAGCTCCGACGAGTGCGGCGAGGCATAGATACTCTCGCGGGTGTTGAAGTTGACGTATATCACACCGTTGCGGGCAAAGTTGGACCCTTGAAGTTGAGGATTGCTGCTGGAACCAGTGACCATCGCGCCTCCATACATGTACACAAACACAGGCAAGTTCTCACCCGTCGAGGGTGCCCAGATGTTGAGGTTGAGGCAATCCTCATCTTGCTGGCTGTAGAGAGTGCCAGAAATTGCTTGAGGGCAAGTAGGACCATAGGAGGTTGCGATCACCGTCGCGTTGGACTTTGGCACATCTTGCGGCGCTCTCCATCGGTTTTCGCCAGCTGTTGTGGCAGCAAATGGGATGCCCAGGAACACCGAGTTACAACTTGCGTCACGGTACCCCTTGACTAGACCTTGGGATGTGCGGGCGTGAGGCGCATATTGAGTTGCGTTGCTACAAGTGCTTGCCAGGACTGAGGGCAACAGGCCAGAGAGCACCATGGCAAGGACCGCCAGTGATGGCGACATGTCGTTGAAGTGCATGCTGTGTCGATGGGTCAATAACTTCAAGATGCAGAGAACGTGAAAACCATGTTGACAGGATGGGATTTCCGGAAGAAAAGGAGATGGCTATCCAGCACCGATTTCTTCAAGGTGGATATCAATTACAAAATACGACCTCAAGGCCTTGTCAACCCCACTGAAGACCGTTCTGGATTAGCCCATTGCAACGGATTTTCAGTGATGTTGCAACGATCCTCTCGGGAAACGGCCCCAGACACATTTATGCTTCTTTTCAAAGTTTGGATGATCTTCTCTTCCCCAGATGCTGATTGTCCCTGTTCCCAGAAGAGTATTTGTCAATAGGGTTGATGATAAGAAGTTGCAGATTCCAAGCATCCGCATGTTCAACTGAATTGAGGGTGCAGGGATTTGACGAGGTTACGTAAATAGCCATAAGCACCGTCAGCAACCCCCCTGGCATAGCGGATAACTTGCCAAAAAGGGGAGAGAAGAGCGAAGAAAAACACGACTGAGGTATCGAAAACCTTTCCAGCTCACGGACTTGAAAACCCGGTGTCTCTCGGCCTTCTCAAGCAGCCAAAGGTCTCCCCTTAGTCGCTCTGATATTGCGGCGAGTACCTGTCATTTTTCTCCCTTTTGATAGGCAGTGATTACAACTCATCTTTCTCGTTTCTGGGCGGATCAAAAGTCTTCTTCTTCGTCATGCCAGCCAGGATGTCGACAATCAAGTCAGCGGCGGCGACGGAAGTTGTCTCGGCCACAGAGTCATAGGGCGGGCTAACTTCAACAACATCAGCACCGACCAGGTTGAGTCCTTCAAGACCCTTAAGGAATCGCTTCAATTCTCTTGTTGTCCAGCCGCCTGACTCTGGCGTTCCAGTAGCTGGGGCAATGCTTGGATCGAGGACTACGGCCTTGTTAGTTAAACATTCGTCATGATGGGGCGGTCCCAACTTGCCATCAATGTCGATGGAAAGATACACTGGCGTATTGCCAACTGCGTCTCTGACTTTCTTGACGATGCCACTCATGCCAATATCGTCAATCTCATGAGCTTCAATTATGGTGAATCCGACAACATCTCTGTCGATTTCATAGTCTTTCGGGCTCTGCATCACGTCAGATAAGTTGATCATCGTAAAACTAATATGAGTCGCTACTCACGAAGAGCTTGGTCCTCAGACCGCCATGAACACTGGTGCCCTTGCTGATGCACCCTTCTCGGCTCGCATGCCAGAAGAAGGTTCCATGGGTGATGGCAGACTGATTCGAAACGATTCCCGTATAGCCTTCATAAGGATCCCATCTGCGCATGAGTGTTGTTAGTGGCTGATGACTTAAGTCAGTAGCGCTGAATGTGAGGAGTCTTACGTGTCAAGGTGCGAATCGAGATGAATGACGGAGATGGGACCATAAACTGTCTTCAGACTGCGAAGAATTGGCAAGACTATAGAGTGATCTCCTCCAAGGCTGATGATGCGGGGATGTTCCCATTCATCTAGAATGTAGGTTAGCGGTTGTGACTACTTTGCATGTCTGTTGTTGCCAACATCAGTGGACTTACTCTGATCGGTGGTCGGATGATAGAGAATCTGTCGATACGCCTGTTCCATCTGCTTGAACGCATGGCTGGCATCAAATGGCGTGATGGGCACGTCTCCACAGTCAATCTTTCACCACGGCAATGTGTTAGTGCTACGTGATCCATGAAGATGTTCAATCAGATAAGCTCTCACAATCTCCAGCCCCTGCTCGTAGGGGTCAACCTCCCACACGGTGTTGTAACTACGCCCTTTCTTCTCCCTGGACGACCCAGCCCGAATACCTCTCGGGCCGAAGCGAGCGCCTGGACGGTAGGAAGTAGAGGTGTCATAAGGGAAGCCCAGAACGGCAATGTCTAGAGGCTAGCCTCGGGGTCAGATGAAACCTCACATGGCTTTTGAGCTGCAGGTAATATACCTTATTATGCGACTCCGCTAAACAACGTTGCCATTCCAAGTGCGCAAACGTCACAGGCTGGGAAAACGGCAGATCTTTGTCCAGATCTGGGGAGAAGCTTAGCTGAGAACCTTGCAAACAACCGCTAAGACAGCTGAACATACCTTCAAGGGGATATTGATAGTTCGGGCCAACATTTAGGGCAGCTGCAAGGTCAGCACCCGCGCAGAGTAGGATTGCATCTGCAAGACGCATAGTGAACGTGAGTATTGATTTTCTTGGCTTGACTGTTTCGCAATCGATCTGGCTTTGGTAGGTGACATTTTTGTATGATGCTCATCGTATGATCTGCTTAAATAATATCCAACAAGGCGTGCATGTTCAGATGACGACTGGAGTGAGGAGAACCAATGCCGATTCGAGGCCGATAGGTTGAAGCCTTGATGCACCTATCAGACGATTAGAGTTAATCAAAGGCAAGAGACTCCGACGGCACCAACGGCCGGGAATAGGGCCCCCACATCGGTCAACCCAACTCCTGGAAGTCGACTCCGATATCTTTGGGGATGTTTCACGCGCTATCATGGGCTAAGGCGCGCCTTTAGATAAGAGGTTGGCTTATCTCTTTGAGCTAGACAAATGAGTCGCGAATATCTTCAAAGTATGGTGAATTCAATATCTACAAGGTTCTACGAGTATAAATATAAATGCATTCGGGCGGTAACATGTCAAGTCGTTTGATGGTAGTCAGAGACTCCAGGTGAAGCTTTTCGGGAAAGCTTGTTCAATGAACCCTATCAACATCCCTGTCTCCGAACTTCTGCATCATTAATTCTCGAGCCGTCGCACTCTCCTTGTTACGAACATCTGCGAGCAAATATGATGGAAACAAAGACAGAAGGCGACAGCGACAACAAGGTCGGAGGCCATGTTGCATCATCATCTCATCCGGAATCTATCGAAGCTACGGAAACTGCGGAACTCTCGACCAAGCGCGGCCTCTCTGCCCGACATGCACAATTCATCGCTCTTGGTGGAACCATCGGCACCGGCCTCTTCGTCGGTTCCGGCAGCACACTCGCCCGCGGCGGACCGGCCTTCCTCGTTGGCAGTTATGTCGTTATGTCGGCCCTGATCTACATGGTCTTGACTGCAGTCATTGAGATCTCGACGTACCTTCCGCTGCCTGGCGGCACCATGAACTACTACGGCAGCCGCTATGTCTCGCGAAGTCTCGGATTTATGATGGGATGGCTCTACTTCTACTCTTTTGCCATCTTCGTCCCCTTCGAGCTTACGGCATCAGCCTTGGTCATTGAGTACTGGAATCCTAATGTCAACAACGCCGTCTGGATCACGATCATGTTGGTAATGGTTGTCGGCCTCAACCTTCTACCTGTGAAGTTCTACGGTGAAACAGAGTTTTGGTTCGCTGGACTGAAAGTCCTGACCATTGTTGGTCTGTTGATCCTCTCAATCGTCCTGTTCTTCGGCGGCGGTCCATCCCACGAGCGACTTTATTTCCGATACTGGAAGGACCCCGGCGCTACTAAAGAGCTGATCGTTCAAGGAGACGCCGGCAGATTTGTGGCCGCCCTGTCAACTCTCCTCAGCAGCGTGCTTCCATTTACGTTTTCACCCGAAATGGTTGTGGTCACTGCCGGAGAAGTTCAGTCTCCTCGCAGAAACCTGCCAAAAATCGCCCGCAACTTCTTCTGGCGATTGATTGTCTTTTACATTGGCGGTACCATTGCCATCTCGGTCATCTGCCCGTCCAACGCACCGGCTCTTACTAGCGGAAGCTCTGGAGCCGCGGCTTCTCCCTGGGTTGTGGGAATCAAGAACGCGGGAATCAAGGGACTCGATAGCGTAATCAACGCCGTTGTGGTTACGGCCGCCTGGTCCGCCGGCAACTCGTTCCTCTATCTGGCAAGCCGATCTCTGTACTCAATGGCCTGTGAAGGCAGCGCCCCGCGGATCTTCAAGCGGTGCACCAAGCAAGGAGTTCCCATCTACGCCGTCATAGCCAGCTCGTTATTCTCGCTTTTGGCTTACATGAACGTCAACTCCAACGCAGCAGACGTTTTCAACTGGCTGCTGAATCTCGTCAACACCGGAGGCTTCATCTCCTGGGTCTGCTGCGGAATCATCTACATCCGCTTCCGAAAGGCCTGCGACGTTCAGAATTTGCCGAAATCAGCTCTTGTCGCACGATCCTTTTTGCAACCTGTTGGATCATACATCTCGCTAATCATGTTCGGACTTCTGTGTCTTCTTAACGGTTTCACTGTCTTCTTTCCATCTCGCTGGTCCGTGGCAGACTTTCTCTCTGCGTACATCGGACTGCCTTTGTTTATCGTTATCTACTTTGTCCATCGATTTCTACATCGCGCTGATTCCTGGGCCATCTCCTCTCATGAGGTGGACCTTAAGACCGGACTCGCAGAGTTGGAGGCAGAGGAGTCATTGGAGGAGCCCAAGGAAGGGTTGCGAGCGCGGTTCAAGCGCCATGTAGGTCGATCTTAGGATGACGACAGATGTATGAGTGATAGGGCGTCGCAGTCTCCTGCCTGACTCCGATAGGCGGCTAAGGCTGAGAGGCTTGACAGCGATAATGATTTAGGTACTTGATAAGACACTGTGTAATTTAAGATAGAGAATAAACAATATTAGACAAGTTTCTCGGCATCAGTAGATCGAATAGCCACCTTCTTTCCCTCCCAGTCCCTTTGACCTATCTCAGCTTCGCTCCTCAACTGAACCGCCATGATGCAACAAGCTAAAGTTCTCATAGTGGGCTGCGGTTCTGTAGGAACCATGTGTGCGTTTGCTCTTCAGAAGTCCGGAGACGCCGAGGTCACTGCTATTCTCCGGTCCAATTATGATCTAGTCCAGACCCAAGGCTATCAGATCCAGAGCATTGACCACGGGGAAATTGCTGGCTGGAAACCCCATCACAGTGAGTTGCTCACCAGTTCGATTCTGTCCTACACGTAATGATATTGACGCGCCACAGTGGAAAGATATCTAGAAGACGCACTACAGCATGGCCCTTTCGATTTTGTCTTGGTGGCTATGAAAAACTTGCCTGATGTGTACTCGATCCCGGATATCATTGGTCCCGCGATTGCACCCCAGACATCAATCGTGCTCGTCCAGAACGGCATTGATATTGAGCCACCATTACTTGAAGCCTTCCCAAACAACATCTTACTCTCAGGCGTCCCGCTAATAGGGTGCGAACTCAACGGACGCGAGATGTTGCATAATGACCCAGATATTCTTCAGCTTGCGTACTGGCCAAATCCAAAGTTTACACCTGAGAACCAGAGCACCACGTGCGCCGCATTTGCTCGGATTTACAACAATGGTGGTGCCAAATGCAACATCCAGGCGGATATCTCTTGGTTCCGATGGCGAAAGCTCATCTGGAACGCTTCTTTCAACACTGTCTGTGCCATAACGAATTTGGACTCGGGCGCCATTCAGGATGCTGGTGGTCTGGACACCCTGATCCGCCCAGCCATGAGAAATGTTGTGGCAGTTGCCCGAGCAGCGGGGCATATCTTCTCCGATGAGATCTTGGATGACATGGTTGCATTTACGCCCAAAGAAGCCCGTTTGAAGCCGAGTATGCAGGTTGACGCGGTGAGGCAGAAGCCAATGGAGATCGAGGTGATCTTAGGAAATCCTATCAAAACCGCGAAGAAACTTGGCGTGCTGGTTCCAACTTTGGAATTTCTCTACGGCCTTTTGCAAACCAAGCAGTGGAGTTTCTTGAATTTGGAGAAGTGAATCTTGTTTCCCATATTTCTTATGTTCTTATCGCAATCTATACACAAGAAAGAAATATGATTTTTCCATTCTTCATACCCTGCGTCACTAATAAAGACACGTAGGCCTCTTAGCGACGGATGTGCACTCTCATGTTGCCGTTGCCCCAAGCGTTGTTCTGACCGAAGACGAGACTGCCACGGGTGCAAGCGTCCATGATCTGGCCTGCCGACCGGGCAACATTGCCGCAGGGACTGGACGTGTCCCTGGGAGGGTTGCCACCGGTAGCAACACCAGCGATCTGAGCCTGACCACGGTGGCAGAAGACAGTGGCGCTGACGACAGCCTTGCACTGCACATTGGCACGGGCGGCGATGAAGTCGATACACCAGACGGCATCAGCAACCTATCGTAGGCAATCAATGTCAGTAGGTGCCTCTCATGAAGATGCCATGAATCATCGTCGTGTGGTAGTCACAAAAGCCTCTCGTGGTAGGCTGGCGGAGGGATAGCTCAGAGTGACTTACAGAGGCGGCGTTATCGTTGTCATTGAATGTGCAGCTGACATCCTGCTGGCGCTTCTCAAGACCATCTAGGCAGTGACAAGTCAGCCATTGATAGTTCTAGTTGCAAGGCAACATTAAGACAAGAATGTATCACGAACCGCTTGAAGTCTGGTTGAATGCGAGAGCCATGGCCTCCTCGGGGGAAGGGTGTTGTCCGTTGGGGTTGGCAATGATATCCTCAGCCCACCTCTCGAAAGAGAAGGGAAGATTCTGCTCGGTCGCCTCGGCAGCAGTAGGCGCAGCGGCAATGAAGGGGACGAGGGCCAGAAGACCGGCGGCGAGGACGAACTTAACCATTGTATGAGTGAAAAGACGTTGTTGTAGGTTGCTTCGAAGACGATGAGTTGAGGCGATGATCTGAAGAGAAAGGCACAGCTAGGTGTCCGCTACGGAGCTATTTATACGCGTTGACATGAGATTGTCAAGGTGTCTTAAGAACTCACTGAGGAGGATATTAGACGAGAGAATGTCACACTTGCCACTTCTGAAAGTCTTCTGGGCATCTAGAGTCGCCCCGCTGTCGAAGGATGTAGAGTTTCCGAGGAAGACTGGCTCAGTTGCAAGGATTCAAATCCTCATGATGGGGCTGATGTTGCCTCAAATCATTTACTGGGTATTCGGTCTAACACATGCACGGCTTAGTCTCTTGGCCAGACGACTTGAATACAACCTCACTCTCACCATCGATGAGTCCGTAGCAGCAGGTTGAGGAGCATGCACACGCACAACAGGGTCCAGCAAAGTCTTGGACCTTGACGTTGGCAATCTCTTCTGCTCAGGAGTTGAGTGGCTGCATGACCCTTCTCGCGTTCCCGATGTCTGCTGAGGCTTCATTTGTCGCAACTGACTCTTCACCTACCTACCATGAAGTCTTCGTTTCCTGCGCCGATGAAAGTTGATGTCTGGTCGCCAAGCCTCGGCTCCCACCTGTGACCTGGGAGCCCCAGTATCGCAGTAAGATCAACAACTCATCGGCAACAACGGGTGAGAGTGGCTACCCTTGGCAACTTGCCATTGTCTTGAGCTTAGGGCCAGACTATAAGCAACACGAGAGACGCACCCATGGTTTCCAGAGCCGGAAAGAGCCCAATTGGACATCTCGCAATTGAACGCGAGGGTCTAACTTAGGCACCCGCAATCCGAGATCTCGGCAGGTTTCCCATAGGCTCGCTCGGGTGGCATAAATTAAGTTGAATGGGTCTCGGCACGACCCAGTGGCGGTGTATCAGCACTTGTTGAAATAAGTAGGTCCAAGGCGGGGGAGTTGGCTCTTAGAGGCATAGGGCGACAGGACCCGCTGAAACGGCCCGAAGCGTGTTGCTGTTTTGAAAACGTCCCCTTATGGCTGACCGTGAGAAGCCCTACATTTTGGAACAGTTCGAGTGGAATTCTTGAAGAAACTTGAAGGACCTTCTAGAGCTTAAGGTCATCTCCTTTGTGAATCCAAACGGCAACTAGCGGAATCGATTGTTGGAAAGATTGCAGGCATGTTCGCCTAGCTCCCACGGGCAGGAGCAGTGTAGTTTGCCTTTGACGTCAATCAACCATATTCTTCTGGAGATCTTTTAGTGTCTGGTTCCGTACCAAAGCCAGAGTCACGATTCATTATTACGCTTCCGTTATCTGCAACTGACATGGAATCACTCAAGAATGGAATCTGATGCGAATTGCTCTTTGAGCTGCAAGAAACTGAATAATTCAAGGTATGCGCGCTACGGTTTTGTTGAAAGTAACACATAAGATTACCTTGACTAGGATTAATTTAATGTTCAAATGTCAGAGGCTAGAGGCACGTTTACTTTCAGCCGCCCAATATAGGGTAGGACTGTTTCAAACTAGGTGGTTTATCAAATCCTACGGAAGACCGCTCAAAAAGCCGCCATCTGTCTTTACCATAGGATCCAGACTATTATTAAGCCAGCAATTCCCATTGTAGGTCTTGACCATGCTAAGGTTTTGATTAAAAACCGCTGCAACGCAGTCTTCGGTCTTGGTATACCGATTATACGATGCACAAGCTCTAAGGCAATCCGAATATGAGTAGACCTTGATTGCAAGTAGGTCGTTCTCATCCCCCATTCCGTAATTCTTCTTGCAATGAAGATCAAACGATACCTTCTTGTCAGACAGTTCAACGATCTCCGGTTTACCATCTAACGCCGGACAGGGAATATCGAGTATCCCCAGTGTTGACACTTTTATGGGGTTTCCAGAGGCTGCAGGGATCGTTGCGGTTATCGTTGTGATGGGAACTGCAGACATGGCATCCAAAGTTGCATCCCTGTTATTGACTATTAGAAACTTCAAGTGTCAAGTATATGAAATCTAATGGCATGGGGGCTATACTCTCTTGCTTTCCTAACAGCCAGTGTACCACCTACCCCGCCGCCCACAGCTGCTATCAACACAAGCAGGACCAGTAAAACACTGAGAACAATAGTCGCTGTCCTCATTCCACAGGTCATGCGTCTTTCTCTGGGGACTCTAAGCTTTTCGGTTCCGATTCATGTTGTTTCGGGTGATCACACGCAAGAGTATGGTGCTTGGGAATTATCTCAGGCGTGCAGGCCTCAGGGGCATCAGGAACGTAAGCTTCAGGGCCGGTTGAGTCCATGGTGTGCTTTTGCTCGCCGACACGAAGAATGGCGTAAAACCTCAAGCCCGCTGTCATGAGAGAAGATAGTAGCAAAAGCTACTGATGATAGAAAGAGAAGCGACATTGACGGAATCAGGAGGGGATCATGAGAAGTGGAGTCAAGGGAGTCAAGCAACCAAATACTAGACTGAGGATGAATGTCATGTATTAAGAAAGGCTTGCTTCTTCACTTACTTACTGACTAGTCAGTAGTTCCTAGCAAGCAATTTTGAGGTTTACATCGATTTTGGAACATTTCTCGCCTTCTTGGGAGTCTGGTGATCACCCATACAACCCGAACTGCTCTCATGTGTGACTACATGTACGCTTTGCGCGTCATGACTGAATCCGATCGCAGCAGCTGTACGACATCACTTACCTGATAAGGAAAACACCTGAAGTTCAGAGAGAACCCTGCAAAAGTGTGACTGTACAACGACAATCAAGCTAGCTAGGCTTTGGTGCTATGGCTGTACTACATAAGGCATCCTTCTTCGTATACGTAAGCCGTTCAATCGTCGGACAGCGTATCAGGCCATTCTGCGTCAGATTCGTCTATTAAAGCCAATGAAGTGAAGCATTTAGATTCTAACGTGTTCATCATAGCGTACCAGTAGTCTCGCAGGACTCGAAACCGAAAGGTGCGACTCGAAGTTGACGCCAAGGTAGGCCGAGTCTGATGTATAGGAAAATGCTGTACCTCAATGATTGTCGAAAGAAGTGGAATATGCCCCATCATAGGAACACTGAATGACGAGACATGATGCGATGAATGTGAATGGCTCTGAGAGGTGCCCAATTGCGAGAACATAACATGTAACGATGCGTTCATATCGGGTCATGTCAGCTGCTGCCGGTATCCAGATTTTAATGATGAAGCGGGTAGACTCAACATCCCTCTGATCAAGTCAGTTCAGACGTTTAGTACGTCTGGTACATAATCTGCCTGGACTCTGGTGCGGTCTAATAAGGATTACGCTTTCACGGTAGCCGCTGAGCGTGCGTCTATAAGAGTCGCTTGCTGGCCACTGATGCTTGTATGAAAGTTTCATTGGTTCTTCCTGTGCTTATCTCCGTCATTATAATAGTGACTATCAGACGTGATTGTCCCAGTGTTAAGGCTAGCGCGTGTGTACCAAGAGGTAGGTTCGCCTGTAAACAGACGACTTGGAGAAGTAGACTGGAGGGAAACGGGGGAGAGCTCAGCTACCTACTTAGGTAAATAGTGCCACATATTAAGGTGGCGACTATTGCAATAAATGCCAACTCCTCGGTATCTGGTACACCCATTGCATCTTTCTCCATGCCCCAGAGCTGGACGGATCTCAAGTTTCATGAGCAGCAAAGCGGATCAAAGAAGCTTGGCACTAAAAGCTATCAACTCTATGGTATGAAATTAAATCAGTGCCTGTTGCTTGTACATGCTTCGCTAGGTCTACCTTCTAAATAAGCCATAGGACTATGCTTGGGGGCAGAACCCGAGAGCTCAGGTGCCGCGACCATTGTATTTACGAGAGGAGTGGGCTAAATACTCAATCCAGGATGCCACCCACAGCAGAATTGTCGGATATCGACCGAGGGCTAGTCGCATTCTTGAGCCAACAATTCCCATTGTTTACGCCAACATTACCCAGATCTGAGTTAAAGGTCGCCGCGACGCATGTTTTCGACCCTGAGTTGCGATTATAAGATACACAAGCTCTGAGGCAATCCAAGTACGAATAGACGACAATGGCAACAATGTCTAGAGCCCCTTTTGCTCCGAAGCTCATGCCACAATGCATAACGAATTTGGCATCAACATCAGAAAGCGCGATTGCCCTCGATTCGCCCTCCATGGCGGGACAGTCAAGCTGGATTTTCCCTCGTGTTGGAACTACTATCGGGCTATCGCTGTTCGTCGATGCAGGGACCAGCGCGGTGACTGTGGTCGTGACAACTGTAGTGGGCGATGCTACGGACGACATTGCGTCGCTAAGAGCCGATCATCAGAAATTTGTGGCGGAAGGAAATTGACATTGGATCATACTCTTTCGCTTTTTGGACTGCCAGTGAACCCCCAACGCCGCCGCCAACAGCGGCTATCACTATCACTGTAGCCAGCAAAACACTAAGAACAAATGTCGCTGGCCTCAGTCCGCAAATAGTACGTTCTTTCTTAATGGGAATCGATGAATAAGTTTCAGGTGTTGTCGGGGCATAGTACGATGACTCATGTTGACGCGGTTGTTCGGGAACTACCTGTTTGTGGGAAATATGAGGAACATACGTCTCGGGGCCGGAAGAGTCCATCATGCGCTGGAACTTCTGTGTTCGGCATGAAGGAAAGGCATGAACTTTGTTCTCGAGAACGTCATCCAGGAAGAAGAGAAGAAGAGCAAGAAGAAACAGGAAAAGGGCACGTTAGGCGAATTGACACCGCTTAAACAGCAGGGGATGGCTTATGTAGCATCTCACTCACTTTCAAGGAGACACAGGATCTCGAAGGATCTTGCGGTCATTGGCACTCCGACATTTGTGGAAGTCGGAGACCAGGGATCCAACCAGAGCTGCGCACATGTCTCACTGGGCTGTGAGGATCAAGCAGGCTGAACTGAGGCGCAAAGATTGTGCTACACACCATCATGGCATCTCGCGTATCTATTCGTCCGTCTTGCAGCAGGTGAGACGCGCTTGCATCAAAGTCATCAATCCGAACCAATCGTTTTGAATTGGGGGCCAAAAGTCCAACCTGAAGCTGACGCCCAGAGTTCGTTGGAATTGAACATAGTCAACCTCAGGGCTCGGCAGGCAGGTTTGATCTGATGATTCATAGGCCCCTTTCATCTGGTCAGAATTTGTCAATTTACGGTCTGCCTTGTGTAGAAAATCGATACTAAGTGATAGCACTTGGTGACATTTAATTGCACAGATGCCCTACCTGCCCCGCTGTATCGTGCCCATGGTCACAAATCGTCAAACTCTGCGCTTTCAAACATGGCAGCTTCGGGCTTACTACGTCGAAGGAACTCTCCGTCCTTTTTTGGAGTGACAAAGTCTGAATCCGATGTTCGAAGCTAGAGAGACTACCAAAGAAGTATCTATAACTTGCACATGTTTCTGACAGTAAGTAGACGTTGAAAGTCGCCGGTGTACCTCCGAAAGTCATGCAATGTAGCAAAACTAGATCTTCCCCTAACGTACTCTTCAAAGCCAAGATCACGAGAGAAAGTCTCCGCCTGACATGGCCAGTTCATACTCATAATCCGGCTGGAACTCCAACCACATGGCCTCAGGTGTAGTCAACCGGTATGTGTACTCAGCTTCGGCATCAGGACAAAGGTGCTTCTGGATCCCCGATGCTACGGCAGCCTCTGCAAGAAGCTGTATGCGACAGGAGTTTTCCATCAGGGTATACAGGAACGCCGCCTCATCGACCGTCTTTCCTGTCGTCAAGAGACCATGGTTCTTCAAGATGGCACACCTTTTGTTGCCTAGAGCTGTAGCTATCCTCTCTCCTTCCGAGGCTTCGAATGCAATGCCGCCAAACATGTCGTGAACGGCATGATCTTTGAAGAATGTGCACGCGTCTTGGTTGAGCATTTCTAGTGGTCTCCCGAAGGCGGACCATGCCTTGCCATGGATGCTGTGGAAGTGGCATGCTGCATTGACGTCGGGTCGGGCTTCGTGAAGGGCGGAGTGGATGTTGAAACCTGCGTTGTTGATACATGCCTATAAGAACCGATTGATGTTAGTTGGCTGATCCGCAAATTCAGGGTTGACGAAGGCACAACAATCTGGACTCACGTAATTTCCACCAATAATTTCTCCCTTCATATTGACATGGACCATGTCACTGGCTTTCATCAGACCAAAATGGCGAGCAAGGCTAGAAACATCAAGACATAGTAAGAAAGCTGTGTTGTAGGTCACCGAGAATCGTGCGACTTACGGGTTGATCCAAAAGGTTTCAGGGTCGACCGGGTCACGAATTGAGATGTGACCCGCTGTACCTTCAACATATCCCTTGCGAGCAATCACTCGAAAGGCACCAGCCATACGTTCAAGCATCCATTTGCGTTCTTGATACGGGTCTGGGAATTTGGGAATGCCCTTGATAAGAGCACTTCTGCCAATGGTTGCACCGGTTCCGTCAATAGTTGACAAGCCATCCATGAATGTGTCTTCGACCCTCGGGCGGAGTGCTTGCATCTCGGTGTCCCGATGTTCTGTTACCGAGGCTCGCGTTTGGATGGACTGCAATGCGGTGGTAGTCGTAGCCATTGTTAATATGTTAAAGGCAAAAGACTTGACTCTTCTGAATACAGAAAGTGTTATGGATTCAATTCTGTATAGTTTGACTGAGAAAATATCAATACGAGACAGCCATGACACCGACTGGGTCGATCCTGATATCGTTCTGGGCTTCTTGCGAGAGTACCATGTCATGGGTTTCAACTACCATTACGACACCCCAAAATCCGAACCCAGGGGAGCGAACCGACTAGATGGAACCATGCAAGACATAGGCCATGCGTATCACTGCAAGAGAGCCCGACTCATTCCAGCTACCTGGAACTATTAGCCCGGGCAGCTGACAGCGAAGCCTTATCTTGACGCCATCTTCAGCCCAAATTGGCTAAGGTGGATCCTGTCGGAGTCTCTTTCCCCAAGACATTCTTGCGGGCGTTGTCTTATCGCAGCGCAATGCAATAATTGACAACTTCGGAATTACTCAACACTTGTCTGCTAATTGTTTTAGTTAATCTCGTATCTTTTATTCTTACCTTAGCTGCAGGTACGTGAGCGTAATAGCTTTGAGAAGTTAGTCGAGATTAGACAACGCCATCGCAAGATATTGTTTGTTCCTTCAGTCATCTTGAGACGTCATCCCTATAGGGAAGGAAACGACGAAGACAGTACCATCACAGAGGAGATGCGATCTGTCCAGCGACTCTTCTTTGCATTTGAATACAAATGGACGGCTTCCTCGGACACAATGCTTTCCTCGCCAGTCCATCTGCTGAGGCTGGTACGGCACAGCGCATCGTCACCACGGTCACTTGGATATATCTAAGCTTGTTATCTTTGTACTCCATCGTTCATCTACATCATGTCTACGTTATCCATCACGCTTACGGCTGCTTCAACTCAAGGCCCCTGGGGCCGTGGTCTTGGGCTCTGCTCCGGACAACGGGAACCCGACTACAGTCTCTTGCAGCCCTTCGAAGCCATGCCAGAGGAGATATCTGGTTCAACCGTATGGGTAAAGGAGGAGCTGAGTCAAAATACTGCGCGCTGGCTTTATCATTTTACCGAGGATCAGGTCGAACACGTTAATGCTGCCGTCCGCGATATCGAAAATCGAGGCTTTCAACTCTCTGAAGTCGACAAGGCAACCTTCGAGCTCCCTGGCCCCCTTGTGGACTTTCTATATAGAATTCGAGACCAACTGATCAGCGGGATCGGCTTCGCCGTGCTACGTGGTCTTCCCGTCGAATCTTGGACAACCCGACAAGCCTCAATCGCATACCTAGGCATCGGTTCCTACATCGGCCGCCGATTGAGCCAAAATCGTCAGGGACACATGCTCGGACACATCAAAGACCTTGCTGAAGGCAAAGAAGTCAACGGGGAAGGCAGAATCTACCGTACGCAGAAAGCCCAGACATACCACACGGATGAAAGCGACATCGTGGGTCTGCTTTGTCTTCACCAAGCGATGGAAGGCGGAGAGTCACAGGTGGTCTCCAGCCACAACATCTTCAACACTCTCAGACGAGAAAGACCAGATGTACTACGCCAATTATGCCTGCCACACTGGTTCTACGATAGAAAGGGGGAGACGAGCGAGGGAGAAAAGGGGTGGATGCGTACTCCGGGCTATTACTATTACAAGGGGAAGCTCAGCATGAAGTGGGACTCTTACTATGTCGGAGCGCTACAACGCTTCTGGGACGCTGGGCTTCTTCCGCAGTACACGGATGCCCAGCGTGAGGCGATCCAGGTGATGGAGGAGATGTGCTGCCGACTATCGTTGGAAATGACGCTACAGCAGGGTGATATCCAATTTGTCGCCAACACTCATAACCTTCATGCGCGATCTGCATATAAGGATGATAACGATGTCACAAAGAAACGCTGGTTACAGAGACTTTGGCTTGCTACCTCGGAAGAGGAGGGCGGATGGCCATTGCCGTTTGCTGATAGTCGGTATGCTAAAAGAGGGGGTGTTCAAGTTAACGATACTTCTGAGTCGTATCCGACAGAGGCTGAGTAGGTAATAGCTACGCGTATCCTAGTTCTATTAGAGAGTGAAGCTCTTCAGCAATAAAATATCTGTGAAGTCCGGTATTGGAGGTGAAAGTTGTGTATCATATGTAATAAGAATAAGACCCATTACCATGGTTACTTTATTTACACGGCACTCATTTGCGCGTAATTCATTCTCTTTTCGGAATCAGGCGACACCTTGCCTCGTGGTAGTCCAGTACGGATGAGGTGATCGCGATCGTTAGCAAGTGGGTGACAAAATCGATTTTCGCTCGACACATGCGACAAGCAGTTCGACCGCTACTATCACTAAGATTACTATCTTTTGAACAGAGTATATTCCTCTACGTATATAG
>JFBX01000132.1:48785-158087 GCA_001563135.1 Colletotrichum simmondsii | reverse complement strand
GCAGGAAATCGATTTTGTCACCCACTTGGTAGTCTAATCCGGATGAGGTGATCGCGATCATTAGTCACCGGGCCTGCAACAAGGTTTGAGGGACCGCACTGTGTTCGGAGGACAAATTCGCCTAAACCTCCACCTTGGACACGCACCTAAAACAGTGCTTAGCGGGGTAAGCTTTCCGTGATAACACCGTATTCATCAAGAGGCCCTGCTTATCTCGACGCGGTCCGAGAAAGGTGTGGTGCCTTGCCGCAAATTCCCGGTATGCCATCTGCGCCATGCCCAACTTCTCCTCACATTCAATCAAAGTCTCCGAGTGCTGACCCTGCATTCACGGGTGGGCATTACCCCGGAATTTTCACCGCAGGCGCCTTGATGAGGAGCCCGTCCGAGCCAGCCACCGGCGATCCGCTCCCGAGCATGACCCCACGATGCCGCCGCCTAAATCGGGACAGCGGTCGATGACCTTTACCGGGTACGTCTTGTGCTCTGCCCCTCCGAGGGAGTGTGTGGGAGAATGTCTCGGACCACTTTAACAGGGGTGTGGACTGACTTGCGCGCGATTCATTGGGCGACAACAGGTGCTGGACCTGCAAGAGGCGCAAGGTCAAGTGCGATGAGAGATCCTCTGGCTGTGGGAACTGTGAGAAGATGAAGATCCCTTGCGAAGGCTACGGCATTAAGCTTCAGTGGATCAACGTTTCGAACCCGTTTCTTGAGCAGGAGAAGCCTGGCAGTAGCAGTAATGGCAGAGGGAGGATACGGATTGGTAGGATTCCCATCCCATTACTTACTTACCCTTTCTGCCCACATGTCCTGGTATTAGTGGCTGATGCACGTTGAGGGTCGTTTATAGGCCGTGATACAGGGCCAGAATATCAGATGAGAGACATTGACTCCTTCTTGGCATCCCTTGAAGAAGCCCCAAACTCAAAGGGCATCATACAAGAAGGCCCTTTCTCTCTTTTTCAAGCCCATGACGGTAGTCACGAATCTGGCCAGAGTCACGACTTGGGAAGTCCCGATGTTGCAGTCTCGGACTGTTCAGTGGTCAACAGTGCTCATCACAGCTCAGAATCAACACGGTCCCAGAAGGACGCAACGGCCTCCCCTATCTACACTGACTGCGCAAGCTCAAGTCCTTCATTCTCGACAGCACGAGAGGACGGATCTCCAAATCAGATTGGGCTCGATGTGGAGCTCATCAGAACTTCGGAGGATGACCATGCCACACCAGAATTCCAGCTCCAGGAAGAGTTCAGCTCTTCGCTAGGCGACATTGCAGAGCTATTAGAAGACTCAATCGAGTTGTTGCCGATGCAGCCGCAAAATGACATTTCATACATGAGACTACCGAGACGAATATCTACCAGCATATCAGGCGACGCAGTCATCGACAGACTTATGCATCACTACGTGGAGAATATCGCGAGCCTACTCCAGCCCATTCCACATCCCCAGAATCCTTATCGAAAGCTGTACGTCCCGGCAGCTCTCCAGGCAATATCGGAATGGCTGCCGAAAGCAAAAATGGCCACACCTACCGTTTCTTCAGTCATTTTTCACTCCCTTATAGCATCATCTGCTTTCCATCTAGGCAATTGTGGTCCCGAGCAGGCGAAATACCTTGCCCTCGGGTCGCAGCATCGCCAAGTAGCGCTGCATTGCTTACAATCCGCCATCAACCCCGCCATGGCAACATCGGAATACAAGCTTCTCATGGTGGCCATGTTATCAATGGTGACCATTAGCAACGTGGGTTCTCTATCCCATTCCCCAAATGTGATGTGTGAAGTATGCTGAGCCTTATCACACAGTTCACGACAGGCAGTGATGCCGACTTTGTGGTCCACCTTCAAGGCACAAAACAGCTGCGGAAAACGCGAAGGCGATGGAAAGTCATCAGCAGAGCCACGCGGCAACTGAATGAGATTAGCGACTTTCTCTACCTCCTCACTCGCACGGTCTCATTCTCCTTCACGCCAGGGCCTTGGCCATCAGAGGGTGCAGAGGATATAGACGAACCAATCGCCTCGCAGGCAGAGCCCGACAGCTGCTTCGGATACATGTACGGGATCACACCCGCCATCGCTGTGGATATCGAGGAGACCTGCCGACTGGCGGAGTATCTCCTCTGGTACGAAGGCACCGAAGAGCCCATCCCAGAGGGACTTCTCGAGGCCTGCGAAAGCCTTGGCGACCGACTCTGCAACTGGTCTCTAGACCTCGAAGACGTCCGCCAAGCGATGAACCAGGATGCCGAAACCCTGGAAATCTTTCAACACCACGCGAATGCGTGGCATTTGGCTGCAGTCATTTACTACCACCGACGCATTCAAAAGTGCCACAGTGAAAACCACCAGCAACTCCTCGCCGAAATCGCCGAACACATGCACGCCGTCGAGGACATCAAGACGCGGTCGAAGTCCACAAAGACCAACTTCATGGCCCCCATAACGTGGCCTGCCTTTGTAGCTTCGTGCGACGCCAGCGATCGCGGACCGTGGGAGCACTGGTGGGAGAGGATCAAGTGCTACCGGGTCGCCAACAGCCGGACGCAGTGGAATGTGGTTCAGCGTTTGTGGGAGAGACGGGATGAACTAGAGCAAGCGGGCGTTGATACGTTTGATTGGATACAGGCGTTTAAAGACTTTGGGATTGCTTTGTTTCCAATCTGATTATTAGATTATGCCGGCGCAAGACATGGGATAGGAATTATTGGCGCTTTGATGATACCTCTAGACTTCTGAACTCTGTAAATCAAGTTGAGAATTTGTTCACCTCGGCTACTAGTTGCAACTCGCTAGTTTGACAGCCCGACTTCGACCTACCTAGTCTCACCAGCTCTTCTCCCATCCTCTCCCGGAACCCAGATCTTGAGCCCGTTGAGCTACCCCAATGCAAGTCGACGGAATGCAGTGCCGTTGCCGCACGCAGCTAAGTGAGGAGAGCTTCAGGCCGCGGGCCGAGCATCGTCCTCTTCCCCCGCATTCTCCAAGTGACATCACGATCCCAACCAAGACAAACCAAGACGAACCAAGCAAACAATCCATCTTTTCTCCGCTCCGCCGATCCCTCAACACATGGATCTACTGCAATCAAGGCAAATGCTACCCAATCCCAGAACTTCCCTCACATCACCACGTGGGTCCGTTGTCAGTGCGGTCAACGTTCCGCTCACCTTAATCGAAATAAGCAACGCGGGGTAGGTAGACTCCCGCCCTCGGGCATGGATATTTGACCTTGCGGACGTTTTCCGGAACGGAGAGTAGCCGCACCCCCTCCTCTCCATTGGATGTTTCAATCTGCCGAGCTTCTTCGCCGATGGGGCTCACACTCACACGTACCCCAGCCGCTGACGACGGGAACCTTTGGCAACCTGTTTGGGTCGTGTGGGCTGCGTCCGAACCACGGAGAGATACCCGAAGGTTTATATTCAGGCCATAGGGCGCGAAAATGGAGGTTGGGCGCACTCGTTCCATGTGATTGTGATTGTGATTGTGATTGCACTCGACCAACTTCAACCTTCATCGACTTGCGGAGCCTGAAGCTCCAGTGAATGTTGGCACCCGACGATACCTAGCTCGAGACTAACACAGAAGGCGATCCAGTATTACCACGATGGACTCCTCCTACGCTTCGCGCCATGAGAAACTTGAAATCTCAGAGCTCGAGAATGGAGAGCATGGGCCTGTTACGAAGAAGGGGGAGATTGAGCGGATCGATGCAATAGCTACGGCGCAAGGCACAACGCTGGCTTCCTTTGCGCATCTGGATGAAAAGAAGATCCTGCGAAAGGTGAGGGTTTCATTCCCATTACCATCGTCAATACATGGAGGGACTGACTGTTGAACTTTCAGATGGACATCCGACTCATCCCGATGCTGGCTTTACTCTACCTACTCTCATTCCTGGACCGCAAGTTCCCATTCTTCCCTTCCTTTTGAGACTCATGACTGACAGCCTGACCACTGTAGGTGGAAACATCGGAAACGCCAAGATCGAAGGACTCCAGGAAGATTTGGGAATGACGGCCGATCAATACAACTGGTGCCTGACCGTCTTCTTCTTCACCTACGCCGCGTTCGAGGTTCCGAGTAACCTGCTGCTGAAGAAGCTCCGCCCGAGCGTGTGGCTACCGACCATCATGGTCGCGTGGGGCCTCGTCATGACCTTGATGGGCATCGTGAAGAACTACCACGGCCTCTTGATAGCTCGGATCTTCCTCGGAGTGACGGAGGCCGGACTGTTTCCCGGTGTCGCGGTAAGTCTCCTCTACGTCACTTTCCATCATTATTTCGGTCGGCGCGAGCGACAGTGTTGGCTGATGTGAAGACTAGTATTACTTGACAATGTGGTACTGCCGCCACGAAATCCAGCTCCGCCAAGCCATGTTCTTCTCGGCGGCTTCCATTGCCGGTGCCTTTAGTGGTCTCCTCGCGTTCGCGATTTCCAAGATGGACGGCATCGGTGGGCTGGAGGGATGGCGCTGGATCTTCATCCTCGAGGGTATCGTTACCGTTCTCGTGGCCGTCATGGCGTTCTTTGCACTCCACGACTTCCCTGAGACGGCCAAGTTCTTGACTGAGGAGGAGCGAGCGTTTATTGTCTTCCGACTGAAGTACCAGGGCCAGGTACAAGGCAAGCAGGAGAACCGCGTGCAAGTCGCCGAGGCCGAGGAGTTCAAGTGGAAATACGTCGTGGACGCGTTCACCGATTGGCAGATTTGGATCAACATCTTTGTGTACTGGGGTGTAAGGCTTCCTTTGACCACTATCACCGACGTATGGCTGCTGACATTGGGCAATAGATTGTATGCCCGCTCTACGGAATCAGCCTATTCCTCCCGACCATCATCCGAAACCTAAACTACACGTCCAGCACGGCGCAGCTGATGACTGTACCGATCTACATCACGGCAGCGATTCTCGCCGTCATCGTGGCGTACATATCAGACAGGGTTGGCAAGAGAAGCCCCTTCATCGTTGGATTCTTGTGCATGATGATTGTTGGATTCTCAATGTTAGTAGCCTGCCGTATTCTTATCAGAGAGCTTCATGACTGACCGACCCACTACGCAGGTGCATATCAAGCTCGAACCCCAAAGTGGTCTACGGAGGCGTCTTCATAGCTGCTTGTTCCATCTACCCCGCCTTCCCAGGAGTCATCAGCTGGCTCTCGAACAACCTCGCCGGAAGTTACAAACGAAGCGCAGGAATGGCGCTCCAGATCGGCGTGGGAAACCTTGGTGGTGTAAGATATTCCCGTCTCAATATAATGTATGGATTGACGAGAGCAAAAGTGCTGACTTTGAGAAGGCCATGGCATCCAACTTTTACCGCCAAAAGGATGGCCCGCGATATATCCTAGGCCACGCCCTCGAGCTCGGGTTCATATCGGTCGGTATCATCGCAGCACTGATCCTCATCTTCAGCTACATTGGCATTAACAAGAAGCGCGACCGGAAGATGGCGGCTGGGGAGGATAGCAAGTTTACTGCAGAGGAGCTGTCTGGACAGGGTGATCGAGCTGTAACTTTCCGGTACATGTGGTAGCGGCAGAGATTGATGGAGATGTTGTAATCTACGTCAAGGTACTCAATGGAATGAGATATGAGAAACTACTTATACGTGGTGAATGATGACATGAAAGCCTCAGAAATGCTGTAGGAATGGTCTCATAGCAATGGATGACCGCACCTCTCAGGCTCTGGGAGGCAGCTCGCATATCCTACCGACAGGATGTCGTTACTGGGAGTCCATACGATTAGATACCGCTCTCATTGCAAGTTTGACTCGTGCGCGATAGGACTGATTCCGGAGGGGGCAGGTTCCGAGTGGGGCCGTAGTGAGGGCCGGAGCCAGGCAGTATCGCGCCTAGCCCGGCGGACAACAGGGCAAGGGTTCAAGAAATGAACGCCGTTTGTAATCTTGCAGACACAGTCTTGAAGTGGCGGCTATCTGTGGCGGAGAATTCTGAAAAAGGCACATTCTACAAGGCATTTTTCATCTGAACTTAGCAAGTTATGCTTACTTCCAACTACCCTCACATCTTTCACTATGAGCCTGTGACAGGGCTCTCATTGCGTGTTTGCTCATCTTATTGACTTCTCGCTCAACTCATTTCTTTTCCTGCGTTCCATTGACAATATATTGGAACTGGTTTTTGAACATCGCAATTGTGAATAGACGAAGGTATCCTGGCACAATAAACGCTAGGCGTGGAAATCTCCAGACGTTATTCAGTCAAGTTCCAAACGCCTTAAGATGAATAACCCAGGCAGTCGACTCACCGCGAACGACCCGAATAGGATAATGATGCACATGCAAAACGATACTGCCGGTGTCATTATGAGTAATCTGCAGGCCAAGTGGAACGTTGATTTTACTGCTTACTCTCCAACGCCAGCTCACGCAAACTGTCCTTCCAGGCGCACTAAGGTCTAGTGGGCGGAACGCCGGGGTTCACAGGTGCGGGGCAACCGAATCCGCCCGTCTCACTTGCCCCCGGACACGGCAGCCCGAACCCAGCGCAACTTCCCCCGGTCAACTGTCTTCTTTCCGAACAACGTGGCCTGCTACCGTGTCCTTCGGGAACCTCTTTTCAAGAATTGAAGTAGACTCACATTAGGTGTCGTTATTTTCTCCCTGAGCACTACGATAAATACCAGCTGGCACATCACTTCAGGTGCCTGGCTCGGATCTCTCCACGGAATATCTGCTGCTTCCTTCTCAACCCAACCCAATACTACAGAAATCATGGCTGCTGCTCTTGACGCCGTCCTCGCCAAGTACACCGCCTCTGGTGAAGACATAAACGATAAGCTGCTGGGCGCCTCTTTCATCGTCATTAACAAAGATGGTCAGACTTCTTCCTGTTGTGTTCCTCAGACCTCCCCATCTGATGACAGCCATAGAAACCTTATATAGCAACGCGGCAGGCCGCATTGATTTTCCCACCGAGGCGCGCCCCTGGGACCTCAACACGTTCACCTACGTCGCATCACTCACCAAGGCCATCACTTCCACCGCTGTCATGCAGCTAGTCGAGCAAGGCAAGCTGCGGCTCGACGGCGACATGCGCAAGATCGTGCCCGAGCTAGGCGACATGCAGATCCTCCACGGCTTCGACGAAGACGAGAAGCCTATCCTAGAGGACAACACCACGCCTATCACACTCAGGTACTAGGATAACTCAAGTATACTGATTAATCGAACTGCATCGTGGACTAACGTAAACAACCCAGAATGCTCCTTACTCACACCGTGGGCCTGGGCTACGATTTGATGCCAGACCTCCAAAAGTGGTCCAAATCCATCGGCCGCACCGTGACAAACCTCTCGGGTACGCTCGAAGGCTTCAAAACTCCCCTCTTCTTCGTCCCAGGAGAAGGGTGGTACTACGGCACGGCCACCGATTGGGCAGGCCAAGCCCTGGAGCGCGTCACAGGCACATCTTTGAGCGCCTACCTCGCCGAGCACATTTTTGGCCCGCTCGGTATGAAAGACACGGGTTTCTGGCCGGACAAGATGTCCCACGTCGCCGAACGGACCGCCGCATTCCAGATTCGTGGCAGCGACGGATCGTCCCTCAGTCCGGGATCTAGTCCGCGCAATGTCGGCCCCAACGCAATTGACAGCGGCGGCGCGGGTCTATGGACCACTGCCAAAGACTACAGCATCTTCCTCTCCGCGCTGCTGAATAACACGCTCGTGAAGCAGGAGACGGCAGACGAAATGTTCCGGCCGCAGCTCGACGAGCGACAGGCGAGACAATTCGAGAAGCTCACGGCTGAATGGGGCGGATCGCTGGCGGTGGAGTTTGAGCTGGATATGGAGCTGAATCACGGGCTGATCGGGTGTATCAACATGCGCGACGTGCCGGGGAAGCGCAAGAAGGGGAGTCTGCAGTGGAGTGGCATGTGTAACAGTCACTGGTGGTTGGATCGGGAGACGGGCGTTGCTGGGGTGCTTCTTGTTCAGTCGCAGCCTCATGCTGATCCGGTTGTGACGAGGCTGTATGATGATTTGGAGCGGGCTGTCTACGGCGAGCTTCTCAAGACATCGTAGGCTTATGATGCCAGGTCTATGCACTATGCCAGAAGTATCGGCGATTCGTATCATGAGGCAGCCTCGTCGGGCATCTCCATAGACTCGAGTACACTCTCCAACACCTTCCTGCACTGCCTCCTATAGCGATACGCCATGATCTGATTCCTCGTCGCCTCGGCCTCCTCCATCTCGAACTCGGACTGGTCCAGCCGTTCAAGCTCCTGCAGCACTTTGTGCTGGATGATGCCGATCGTCTGGAACAGCAAGGGCTGCGTGGCCGCGGGGACCCGTCCAGTCAAGATCATCCTCAGCCTCTCCAGATCTGCCTTGCTTCCATCATCGTCATCACCACCACCCTCCGGCACCGGAATCATCTCGCTCCGCTGCTCGGCCGTCGTCTGCGCGAGAACGAGCTCCCACACCATGATATCCTGCACATGCCGAAACGGAGGCAAGATCGCGTCCCCATCGACATCGCTCAGCAGTTGTCCAGATCGCGCGGCCACAGAACTCGGATCGGACACGGGCCTCAGAGAAATCAAATAATCCTTGGGCTTGTTGTTCCCGGATGCTGCTGCCCCGGCGCCATCACCACTTTTCTCCGCCGCAACCTTGGCGCCACCACCGCGCTTCTGGACGTGGACGTAGTCGTTGTGCAAGACCTCCGATTCGGGGATGATGAAGCCGTACGCCAGCATGAGTTCGGCGTTGGTCTTGGTGGTGCCGTAGTTATTGAAAACTTGCGCGCCGGGGGCGTACGTATCCAGCGTGCGCAGGCCGACCGTAGCCTCCTCATCCCTCGCAGCATCATCGGACGTCTCCCACGCGATCCGGGCAGTCGGGCTGTGGTTCCCCACGTCAAACAGGGGCATCAGCAGAGAAAAGTCATCGACGGCGCAGCCCTCCGGCAGCGAGAGGGTGTGCTGCCTGTGGGCGGGGATGACGAGGGACGGGCGGAAGCTCCGACTGGTGAAGATGCAGTAGGCCCAGTTGTAGAGGAGGCGGGTGTAGTCGTGCCTGGCCGGGTCGTCGCCGAAGGCGGCGAGGGCGTGTTTTTGTTCGGCCTTGAGGCGGGATTTGATCTCGGCGATGGCGACGTGGGCGTTTGTGTCCTCGAGGAGCTCGATGTCGTCGGCGGGCCAGAGGGCCGGGAGGGCCCAGGCGGCGAGGTTCGTTGGCTGTGGGAGGGTTTTGATGTAGGGGTGCCAGAAGGAGGATGGGCCTTGAAGGTATTCCTTGATGAGGAAGAAGCGGCTGATGACGTGCGGTGGGACGGATTCGAGGAACGAGGAAGGGAATGCTTGGGAGGAGGAGTCGTGATGGAAGCCTGGGTTGGGTGTGGTGGTGGCGTTGAGGTAGGAGAGGGTCAGGGCCAAGGGACAGGTGACGACGGTGTCGCCCGGGTTGACGCCGGCGCCGTCGGGGGAGACGCGGAAGGAGTTTCCGGTGTTGGGGTCGTTGTAGACCTCGACTGACGGGTGGAGGGCGGCTCCGTGGGACTTTGCCCAGCCGACTAGCTCATCCATCGTGGCTGGCTGGGCTGGCTTGATGTGCACGTGGAGGGGGTGAGTGGAGGTGTGAGTGAGTGAACAAGTTTTTTGTATGAGTGTGAGTGTGAGTGAGTGAGAATGTGAGTGTGATTGTGTGGATGAGAGTGAAGATGTGAACGAATGAGTTTGTGAGAGTGAACGTGATAGTGACAGGGTGTGAGCTAAAATAGCCTCTTCACGTTTTTGGCGCCGGCAATGCGAGTAATTCGACGTCCGGGCCTAAGCTCAAGGCACAGATCTTGGAACTCTGGACCCTTCTCGAGTTAGCTCGTTCTTCAGCAGATTAGCTTGACTGGCTCTCAATCATCGGGCAGGCAAAATGGTGAGTGTTGGTGTGTGTGGTTGACGTTCAGACTTTTTTTTGGGCGTTTTCTTCAGCTTCGGCGTAAGGGTCCCCGGTGTGTGCGGGGTTCAAAAATCAAAAGCTCGGTGAAGGTGGGGGTGTGCGAGGTCAGGTAGAGAGTTCTTCACCGAGAACTTGGAAACTAGTCATAGTGGCGTCAATAGAGTGGGAAAACCGGTGGAGATCGATCATCAGCCGTTCTTCATCGAATGAGGTGGCTTTCTCTGACATGGAACCGGCGATGAAGAGACGCAGGTCCGTCTGGCCATCCCTGCGTATCGTTCATCTGATGGTTGCGCTGCACAAATCTTCATCGACGGCACACCTTGGTGTTGGTGAGATGAGTCGTGCCATTGATGACTCTATGAAGTGCGGTAGTTTGTTCAACACTAGGTGCTGCATTTCACCCCGAGACTCATTCAGATTCATACCTCATGAGCTTCCCGATCATCGGAGCGTGCTAGGCTGATGTCGTACTGGTAGAACAGGCGACAAAAGTGCTCACCAAGTAGTATAGCTGAGGTCTAAGAGACCTTAGGCCTCGTAGCCCTTACACGTAAATTGTAGAGGCTCCTGATTAAGGAGTGTGTGCTGAGTGTCACGCCCGTCATTCGTTCCTTAGTACTTCATGGCAATCTCACAAAAGGTAACTAAGATTCAAAGCAAGGCTTATGCTATTCCCAATCTCTCTGATGTCTTCCCTCATCGTTCTAGAACCATGCCCTCCATACTCGGGATATCATACACAGCTTCAGTATCCCTCCCAGAAGCTATGGAAGTCTCTCACTCATCCCACGTCCCATACTCACTATCATCACCCATCAAGCGGCTTCTGCGCAGCAAGAGTATGAAAATGCACATACGAATGCACACTCCGATCCAACAAATCCCTCCTCACCTCGATCAGAAAAACCTCCACCTCCTCAGGCGTCCACCCCAGACCCCTCGTAAACGGCCCAATCGTGATAGCATGCAATCCATCATAGATCGCCGCGCGGCAGTACTCCCCAATCTTCTTCAGGTCGTCGTCCTTCGCCCAGGGCCCGACGGGCACCTTCTTCATCTCGTGCGCCAGGTTGACGAAGCCCGCGGCCGCGACGTGCGCGGGGTACAGCTCGGCCGCGTTCATCTTGACGTCGAGCTTGGCGAGGGCTTCTTTGATGTTGGCGACCATTTTCACGGGGGCAAAGTTGGGAGGCATGGTGTTGTCGTCGCAGCCGTAGACCCAGCGCATTTCTTGGAGTTCGATCCAGCCGCCTGGTTTTGTGACGCTGGTGGGGTGTTAGTCCATGTGAGAGAGTGTGTACTTATCCCGTGCTTGGTGTGTCCGGTGGACCGGGGCATCGTCACGGGGCATCAGTCAGAGACGGCTAGGGCTTACCGGTATGCTTCGGCGAACAGCTCCGGCCACTTTTTAATGGAGGGGGCCATGTTGCGGAGGTGGACAAAGTCAAAGTGGTTGTCCGGGTAGACCCATTCCACCTCGGCGTCGTCGACCATGAACCTGACGTTGGGCGGCACGAACTCGGGCTGGATCGGGCTCAGGTCCACGCCGATGATTTCGGCCTCGGGGTACTCGTCGCCCACTATTCATACTCATTAGTCTGTCATCATTCTGCTACACGAGGTCACCTCCCCCGACGGAAGAAATATGAAAAGAGTGAGTGGTACGCACTATCAATAGCCCATATCCCCGTCCCCGTCCCAACATCGATAATCCGCTGCGGATTCTTCAGCGGCGCGCTGTGCAGCTGCCCGCCGCAGAGGTGGACGACCATGGTATGCTTCATGTCCTCGCGCTCCTGCTCGTCGTCGTCGTTGGGGAAGTGGTACTGGCCCTCCTTGTAGCGGTGGTACCGCCGCCGGTTCTCGAAGCTGTAGTCGCGCACGTGGGAGGCCAGCGACGTCGACGCCCGCGAGGAGCCGGACTCGGTTCCGCTTGCGTAGCCGTCGTCTGGGCCCGAGGAGGTCGGGTCGGGGGTTAGTTCTGGGGCTGGGGTGAGGTGATCGTCGGCTGAGATTGGGGTACCAGGGGCTGCTGGTGCTGGTGCTGGTGCTGATGTTGTGGTGGAGCTGTGAGCATCGTGAGGTTGCGATGCAGTGGGGGTCGCCGTGGGTGCGGCGGGTGCGGGATCTGGTGTTGAGGATGTTGCTGGCGGTTGCGCTGGTGTTGATATCGCAGGGGAGGGATCCGAGGCATCTTTGGGTGCCGCTGATGCGGCTGGGCCGTCTGCCATTGTCTTGTGGTAGGACTTTTCAGTTCTTCGACCACAAGGCGCGAAAGGAAGACGGTGAGTTGAAATGGCGTGAGATGCGTCGATGGAAGGGAGCTCGGGAGGAGCTTTTGAGAAACTGTGGAATGGACGGATGGGTAATCCCCGAGGCGGGGCAAACTAGACCGAGGAGAACCGCGGATGCCTTTACTACGGTATGGATAGCTTATAAGTAAGCATATGGTCTTCTTAATGGGCCTCGATCCGGAATAGACGGGAGTCTGCGGTTGCAAACTCGGACGCCCTTGGAGACCGTCGACGGGGTCTTTGGGGTCTCAAAGGGGGCAGACTACTGGCGCCATCGCCCACTACTTTTTCTTTACAATCGAATCATAAATGCCGAAACCAGACAACCATGTCGCCGCCATTAACAGCCGAGAAAAGCCCAGGGGCACTAACCCCCACCAGTTTTCACCGTGGATGGTGAAGCTAGCCCAGAGGCGATGCGACGTAAGGTCGTCGAGTGCAGAGCAAGGTAGAACATAAATCTAAATGCTCCCTGCATCAATCCATTTAAGTTTCCCTGCATGAGTTGTCTCCTTCTCGTATCGGTACCTGTACGGAGCAACACAGCAGCACGATGGAAGCCTTCAAACTCACCCTCCCGGACGGCAAGACCGTCTCCGGGCTCCACAGCATCCCGTCCCCGACGGCCTCCAACCCGCTCCGCCCGGCTCACCCTCCCCTCATCGTCGGCCTCCACGGCGGCACCTACTCGGGCGCCTACTTCGACGTCGACGACACCTACACCGCCCGCCACACCAGCGTCGCCACAGGCGTGCCCTTCATCGCCCTCGACCGCCAGGGATACAACGACACCACCCCCGTTGGCGACGACATCCCCGCGTCATCCTCCTTCTACGAAGAATGGGGCACCACGCTCCACCGCGACATCCTCCCGGCTCTCTGGGAAAAATTCGCCGTGCCGAACGGATGCACCTCCATCGCGCTGCACTGCCACTCCCTCGGTGCGCCAGGCGCATGCGTCGCAGCAGCGCTGTGGTCCGAGGAGACATCCCCCGCCTACCCGCTCACCGCCGTCACCATCTCAGGCTTCGGCAACGCAGTCAAAAACTGCCGCACAGGGGACTTTACGCCGGCAGATGACCCGCCCCCGTCACACGTGCACTTCCCGCACGCGGCAAAGGACGCGCTCATGTTCCCGCCGGGCACAGCGGATTCGGCGATGCTGACGCACACGGCGCGCCTGGACCGCCCGATGCCGTACCGCGAGATGGCGGATTTGCGCGGGAAGTGGCTGGCGAACTGGGAGGACAAGTTTGCGGGGCGGATCACGGTGCCGGTGTTGATTGGGCTTGCGGGACGGGACGGGCTGTGGTTGTCGAGGGAGGAGGATGTGAGGGAGTATGCTGCGGCGTTTACGAAGAGTCGGAGGGTGGAGGGGAGCGTGATTCCTGGGGCGCCGCATAATATCGAGATGAGTTATTGGTCTCAGGGGTGGTATGCCCGTGTGTTTGGGTTTGCGATGGAGGGGGCGGCGTCTTTGGCGATTGGTGATGGTGGTGGAGAGGGTGATGACTTTGGGACGCATTGAAGTCTATTTGCTAGGAGAGAGTGCCTCAAAAGAGGATGGCATGGAGCTTTGGTGTTTTGTAGACTGCTAGGTATATTATTCACTCTATTTGGTGTGACGTAAATGAGATGAATCAGATGAACAATCTTCAAGGTACTTTTGAGAAATCCACGATATACACAACACGAATAGGATCCTACACATGCCTTGTTGATAAGGAATTCGAGCGTTGGCTCGGCCGTTTTCTTGCGCGAAGACAATAATACGCGCATCCCGATGGTACAGGTGATGAAACTTTGGTCGTGTCGAAGGATAGGATGAACTATTCACTATTCTCGTAGAATCTATAAGCCGTCTTGAAAATTAAGACACTTATCTCACTGTGTTTCCACTGACTTACAGTTTGAATATCGAATTGTGACTGGCCATGGCTAAGTCAGATACCCAAAATCCCCGACGTACACATAACCGGACGCTTTCATACCTCAGACAGTCGGCAAGGCCATTAGGAATCTACACTCTCTCAAACATATCGGGTTTGGTCCAGACAGTGCATTGGTGGTCTTCCATTCGCTGGATGATTGGCGTTATCATAAACCTTGCTTGATCCTAGATGTCTCGGCCAATGAAGCCAGAATGGAGGCATACCGACATTTCCGTCATTAATCGACAGCGGGCTTTGCTTGCTCATGTTGTAGCATGGAAACGCCTGCAAACCATCTCCTCTATATCTACCAGCTTTTCTGAGAAAGTTGACTGAAGTTGAAAGGCGCAAATGAAATACAGTTAGGATGATCAAAGATCGTTACCATGACTTGGAGAGGGTGGCAGTCCAGTTGGAGCCGGCGCTGACGTATCCCATCGCAAAGGCCCAACTCAAGCTCGTGACAAAGACGCCCGAATCTTGGCTTGTGATGCATAGAATGGGGGCCGAGTCGTCGCGCTGTCACTCCCGCACCATCTGAGCTCCCTGGCATGGATGTTCTAGAACAACGGCAAAAGGAGCAGGGCACGGAGCGAAATTGATAGACGACATGATCTGAGGGAAATCGGAACCTCGGGTTGCTTTAGCTGATCTGATTCGTCACCTAGGTGCGCATCAATCGTATGATCCTAAGAACAGTGAGTCTGCACCATGAACCATGCGAAACTTGGTCCGGGACATCGCGGTGATGACGCTGCTGTGGATCTAGCAGCATAAGACCAGTCTGAAGATATCTCTCTCACCGTGATTTTGAGCAGAATAAATGTCACGCAAGGGCAGTCAGGAAGATCGGAAAAGTCGAGAGACCCTCCCAACTTCCCTAATAAGCACATACGACAGCGAATCGCGGCGTCGACGGAATGGAGAACCGTTGCGAAAGTTGCCCGGGGTAGGGATAGCCCGTAGGCGGTGGAACCTAGGTGTCCCATGTCTGGGGTACTTGAAGAACCTTCTTCGAGGTGTCGCGCCATGCTTTCCAAAGGCCAGAGAGTCCTCAAACTCCCAAGCGCCATGAGAAAATCTGTCGGCGATGATGGATCAACTTTATCAATGATTTGTGAGGCTTTTGATGCGGTTCTCTGATGTCGTCGACACGAATTCGAGGAGGAACTTCCGCGAGACCTCTCAACGACCTGCAGGACCCCCGCAACCGTGGCCCTTGTACCCGTTATACCTGGGACCCAAAACTAGCCACTTCCGCACTTGAAATGGGGCGCCGAGAATAGCGTCGTGGGCCGTGGTCTGTTTGGCATAGGCAAGCTAATAATTGGGGTGCAGGTCGGGGTCGAGTTAAGCTGGCATTCTCATTGTTCTCCACCTCGGTGTGCTGGAATAAGTCGTCTATCATTGCAACGTTTGACATGATCAAGGGAAAAGATGGCGCTTGATAACAGCACTATACTTCATCGACTTGATGGCCAAAGTCGCAGAAAGTAGTAGGGTAGCTAGTCAGAAGGGCATGTCATATCGACCACAGCCACGGGACTCTTTGTCGTTCTCCATGACGCTGTTCTTGGAAGAGGGGCAATTCCGGTGTCGGACGGTGGCTGGTATCGGTGATGTTCATCTGCTTCTCGTCAATCTCGGATTGGCAGAGGGAAGAGGGTGTGCCTGGTCGAAATGGCTGCCAGCAGCCGCATGTCGGCCTCATGTAAGATGAAAAATCTGTACGAGGCGCGTGGTCATTTTTACCGTTCAACTGTCTGTTCTCCCAGCTCAATGTTGGCGGGTTGGTGGTATAGCCCAGTAGGAATGAGTTCCTAGATTCCTCATAATACGATGACGACGTCCCCCACGGCTGATAGAATAGAACATCAGTGGTTTGAAGATGGGTATATGCTCACCGACTATTTATGTCCGTGGGCGAGGCAGCTCTCGGATGGCAGCGATGATTTTGAGGGTGTATGAGATGAGATGCGGTGTGGTGGTGCTACTTGTGGGAGGTGTGTCCCGCCGTGGTGGCTCGTGTCGCCATGGTGGTGTACTATTGGTGTGCCATGGGTTTGTTGCTCTACGCGGCCTTTGTTATTCTTGCTACTGTTGTTTTCGCATTTCAAAGCGAAGAATGTAGGAGAGACATGCACCTTTGGTGTTTGGAGTAAAGTACTCACTCAAGTGTTCATCGAGATTAGATCAGGTGGTGGAGGTTGACGGTGTTGACATTCCATTGCACTTGAGGAAGCAGCTCCGTGAACCTGAAAGTCAATGGAAGGTAACAGCAAGTGGGGTGGTGGCACAGTGGCGTATGGGACAGTACGTACTTCCATCAGCCAAGACGGGTTGGAGGTATCACCAAGTCACTCAGGCACTTCGACTCTCACCGGTTTAGGGAGATATTGAAAGGTACAGATGCATTGTCGAAGTAAGCGGAGGAATTAAGTATGAGGGCTCGATAATTCAAATACAGAAGCAACGCTATGGTTTGAACTTTGAACAAGCCTACGTCTCGGACTTCTGGTAATATACTCATGTGCCTTGTCTTACCTAGGTACCCTACTGTGCCTAATGTTGGGTACCTTAGGTGGCGCTAGGTGCTGCAGTACTCGGAGGTGAGAGAAGTGGTGTAACTGTGGCTTCCAACGTGGAGTACCAAAGGGCACTCCAAGAGGAAGATACGGTAAACGGATGAGGTACCAAGTAAGCCACTTTGAATGGAAGGTACCTTAATAAGAAAACAGGGACATCAAGCCCAGAAAGCACAGTCATGCCAGATTCCCCTTATGGCACATCTCACCTCGGAGTAGACAACAGTAAGGTAACCTGAGGTAGACCACAGGGTGGGTGTTTCCCCCCACAGCTGGGGCATCTTACCCATGTCGATGTGCTTTCTCCCACGCGGGGTGTCGCCCCTGTCTTTCGCTGCCATGCGTCACCTGCGAGTTGAGATTTTGAGATGGTGTCCTTCCGTGCCTCCCCATACCTCCTTGGGGAAGAACCTGGAAGTCGAGTAAGGTACCACTTTACTTTAAATACGTACCGAATCTGGCCTGACGTTGCGTGACCTCACGGTGACCGTTCGCGGACGGCCCCACTTGACCGCTACCCGTCCGAACGTACCGGTCGGGGAAGAGCCTCTGCATCTCCTTCCTGGCCCTACCTTACCTTCCATGTCACCTTTTGTACCTAGGTAGGTACTTACGCATGCAGGGCACCTCCTTCTGCATCCTTTCCTTGATACCTGAAGGTACTCTGCCATTTGCATGACTGACTCTTGTTCTACTCGCTTGTTATATGGCACTCGAGACCGCATGTTAAACCTGTGCCTGCAGCAGGTACGGTCGGTACGGCCCAAGACACATCCAAGTCCAATGCAAAATACAAGGTGAGGGCAGGTGAGGTGACCTACAACCGTTCCTTCTCTGACAACGTCTTCTCCTGTCCGAAGGCGCAGATACGGCAGGAATCGTCCCACAGTGGCTTCCCCAACCCGGTCAACCTCTTTGGCAACCTGACCCCCTCCTGCCTTTCCTGCCTCCCGAGGTCGTCTCGTCGTGCCTTCCCGTGTTGCTCTTCGCTTCAGTTGCTTCCCAGTCCGGCAGCTGCTTCCCAATTGATCCTTCCCATTCATGTTCGTCCACCTACCAGCATCCCGCGTCCCGTCTGGCCCCCTCCTTCCCCCAGCCTGCCTGACACGCCTCCCACGCCTGTCACGCTTGCCATGCCTCACTCTTGACCGTGTCTGCCCATGTTACCTCCTTCGCTTCCATACCTACTCCAGCCTGCCTCATCACAAAACTCTTCCCTCCCCTCACATCGAAAATTTCTCTCCCTGCTTCACTTCTTCTCTCTCTCAACAATCCATCTCTTAAGTCTACCGCTCAGTAAGGTAGACAATTGTGCTCAGCACACCTCAGAATCTGCCCTACAAGAGGCGTCTATTCCATCGACAACACTTCCCTTACTTACTCGATACCACACCCCAAAGCTCAATTTCGCCAAACACCGCCCATCATGGTGAACCCTAAGCAGCCGGGTCGCCAGTTCTCACTGGGAGCTTCCGCTCACCGCAGGAGACAAATGAGCAATATGCACGAGCAAGGCAATCATTTTGGTCCAGCTTTGACTGTGGGTTAACCCCTCCCGCCTATTCACGATATCCATTGCCCTTCCCCGCATGTCTCACTTTCATGGCCTGATGCGTCCATTTCACCCATTGTGTGAGACAATGAACCGAGGCTTCCGCTCAATTGATGAACTTTTGTCCTGGTTGTTTTTATCAACTCAGTTCACTTTGTCACCGTGTTTCTTTAGTTGCTTGCTGTGCAGCTTTTGGACGAAAATGAACTTCACTGACAATACTGCTATAGACCCTTTACTGCGGTATCTCTGCCGTCTTCGCCGACTCCCACACGGCTGTGGTTGCCCTTGCGATCCATGACACTGTCTACCTCTTGGACTTCACTGTCAAGCATATCAACCTTGACGATAGCTCCCAGACCGGCAACGATGCCATTGCCGACTATGTTATCAATACTCTTGAAGACTACGAGCATGCCAACTTTTCTAAGTTCATTGGCGCTGGTCTGCCCATGACCCTCAAGTACATGAGCCAGACTCTGTGCTCCCGTCTTTGGCTCGAGCTCGACATCGTCCCCGTTGTCTTGCGCCCTGATGATGAGCACAAGGAGAAGAGCTTCTGGGACATCAAGCGTGTTGACGAGCAGGCTGATTCCATGGCCCGCAAGTGCATCATGTAAGACGCAACACTCTTACTGCATCATGTGCTTCGCGACTGACGAAATATTGCAGAAACTTTGGTCCCTCCCTCGTTCCCCTTCTCCAGGTCGGCTGGAGAGGTGTCGTCCAGACAGACGCGGGCTTCCGTGTGCAGCTCAACACGATCCAGAACCACAAGGATACCTGCGGTGCTCCGACTTGGGATGCCACCATGTTCTTCGCCAAGCTGCTTCGCGAGAACAAGACCAAGATTGCCTTCTTCAGCAGTACCCCTCAAGGTGGTGGAGTCGCCTTGATGCGACATGCTCTCGTCAGGTTTGCTCGAACTATTGGTGTCGACCTGACCTGGTATGGTATGTTGTTTTCCGCATTGGACCGAGACCACGTTGCTGTTGGAGAATCGTACGGATCTGACATCATAGCTAGTGCCCAAGCCAAGACCCGGCGTCTTCAGGGTGACCAAGAATATCCACAACATCCTCCAGGGCGTCAGCCACCCCGATCAGCGCATCTCGGCTGAGGAGAAGCAGTCCATTATCGACTGGATCACGGATAATGCCAACCGTTATTGGCTTTCCGAGGGAGGCCCTCTGCGACCCCCCGAAGAGGGCGGAGCCGACGTTGTCATGGTGAGATTTCCCCAAACCTATTCTCCCCCCGCTTGATGCAGCTAGCTGCCATCCCCAAGTTTTGCTACCCCTCCCCCCACTTGCACAGCTACCCCTCCACGGATGCATCCAATGTGGAATCATCTCCACAGGAGCTCGCTCGTCGGGTTCGCCCCACCCCTCTACTGTTTGACAGGACACCACTTGCATTACATCCCAGCTACGATCATGGACGGCTGCTAACATTGTATGCCCCATTCAGATTGATGACCCGCAAATGCCTGGCTTGATTCCCCTGATCAAGAAGCTTACGCCGGATCGTCCTGTCCTCTACAGATCCCACATCCAGATTCGCAGTGACCTTACTGGAAAGGCTGGTTCCCCTCAGGAAGACATCTGGAACTTCTTGTGGAGCAACATTCAGCATGCCGACATGTTCATCAGCCATCCCATTCCCATCTTCGTGCCGCACAACGTGCCTCGCGAGAAGGTGGTCTACCTCCCGGCCACCACTGATTGGCTCGACGGTCTGAACAAGCCTCTTAACAAGTGGGATACTGGCTACTATGGCCACATCTACAACACTGCCTGCCGTAACCAGGGAATGACTGAGCTGGAGTGGCCTGCGCGCAAGTACATCATCCAGGTGGCTCGCTTCGACCCGTCCAAGGGCATCCCCACCGTGATTGACTCCTATGCCGAATTCCGGCGTCTGTTGGAGGAGAAGGGCGAGACGGACATCCCTCAACTCGTTGTCTGTGGCAATGGCTCGGTCGATGACCCTGACGCGAGCATGATCTACGATCAGACTATGAATCAGCTCGAGAAGCATTATCCTCACCTCGTCAAGGACTGCAGCATCATGCGCCTCGAACCCAATGACCAGCTCCTCAACACCGTCATCGCCAACGCTCACGTTGTCCTTCAGCTCTCTACCCGCGAGGGTTTTGAGGTCAAGGTTTCGGAGGCGCTGCACGCTGGCCGCCCGGTTATTGCGACTCTCGCTGGCGGTATTCCGCTTCAGGTCAAGGATAACGTCAACGGCTTCTTGGTCAAGCCCGGCGACTATAAGGCCGTTGCAGGTCACCTGTTGAACCTCTTCACCGATGCTGACCTGCACAAGAAGATGAGCCACGCCGCCGCTACTGGTGTGAGCGATGAGGTCGGCACTGTCGGCAATGCTCTGGGCTGGTTCTACCTTGCCGCCAAGTGGGCCGAAGTCGGTGTCAAGCCTGGTCTGCGCGGCGATGAGCGCTGGGTCAATGACATGGCTCGCGAGGAGGCCGGCAAGCCTTACAGCGACAGCGAGAACCGTCTGCCTCGTCACTTTACTGAGAAGAAGGAGATTCCCGTCGTCTCTGGAAAGACTAATGGCCAAAACGGTGACGACAGCCACTGAACGTCTAGGGCTGATTTTCTGCAAATGAACGTATCATGAGATTGTGGCATGTTGCGGCTAGGACTTGGGTCGCTAAGAAATTATGGTATCGTGGAAAGAAAAAACGGCGGTTCTCAGGGTCTTTCATAGACTGAGATGTATGGTTGCTAAGGTAGATGGCTTTCTTCGTCAGTACTCGAATTGATATCCTCACTTTAGTGCAACTTTAGTTTGTGAAACTGCAGATGTTATCTTTGACTGATGGCGAGAGGTGAGAGATAATCAGAGAGATGGTGTGAAGATGGGGGATGAAATGTTTCGACGAGGACAATTGTGTTGGGGTGATCCCAGACGACACCAGGTGACAGGTTTGTTAGCTGGCGGACGGCCGAGGGCGCCGCGCAAGCCGCAAGCCGCAAGCCCCGGTCGGATTTCCGATTGCTACATCTCCAGTCTCACCGCGAATCACTTGAATCAGTCAGTTGTCGCGGCCAGCCGCGCGTACCCAACGCACCGGGCTGCGAACCAGGGCCATTTTGGGAGCTGATCCTTCCGATTGATAAGCCAAGCCGCAGCCATAAGCTGCCACCTCCCAAGCTGTGCCTCTATTTTTCTTTTCGTTTCGTTTTATCTCGACTGGACATGGCTCAACAGTGTTTCTAAATCCGGTGTGTTCTTTTCCCAAAATCCGTGCCTTAACTTTGTCCCAAGGTGAACATTATGGTTCACCTCGTCTCGGCCGCCGCCGTCTTGGCGCTATCTGCTGGCCTGGGTTTATCTCCGGCAACGGCTCTCGTCTCGGCCGAGCCAATTTCGGCGCCGCGACCGCCTAATCATCAATTACCACCTTCAACAACATCATCGTCGTCAGTTGACTTCGCGCCGAGCGCGGATCATGCGCGAGAGAATGCGGTGCACATCTTCAACGCCGTGCATTCTGCTATGCGGCAATGGGGTTCCTCGCTGCATCACAACGGGCTGGGGCTTATCCCGGCCACGGTGCCCAAGGGTACGTTGATGTATCACGGCACGAGGTCGAATAGTACCCCCGACAGCTTCGAGTGGCTCGCGTTCGAGATGGAGCATTCGGAGGGATTTGCGAGGAGTTTCCGGGGCGGGAGGGGGTCGCCGCCTCCGAGGCCGCCTGGGAAGGGGAAGGGTCCCGGGGGTCCGCCGGGTAGTGGTGGTGGTGGACCACCTGAGGGACCGCATGGGTCGGAGCCTATTATCATGATAGGACAGGAGGGAAGTCAACGGCCTATCGGGGCAGTAGACGAAGACGATGAGGATGACAGGAAGAAGCCTCCTCCGAAGGGACCTGGTGGCCCCGGCGGCGGCGACGGGAAACCTGTCCGGGGATACTTCCACACCTACCGCGCGAAGCGGGACCTAAAGCTGCTGTACCTCGACGGCATGGCGGCCGGTAAAACCGGCATGGGCACGCTCGACACGCAGGATTTCCTGCTGCGCGGTCTCAAGGAGGCGCCCGGGTTCGGGGAGTGGGACCGGGCCGCGGATATATGTGACGTCGTCAAGGCGTGGGGTCTGGACGGTGTGATACGGATGGAAATCGGCTTCGAGGCGATTTACTGCGACTTCCACGACGGGCTTGCGCTCGAGAGCGTGCTGCGGCGGCCGTGGAACGATGTTCCTGAGGCAGGGGGCGGCATCGACATGTTTGAGTGGGCGAGGGCCGTCGGGCAGCGGTATGATGGGATAGGCGGTGGGAGGGTGAGGCTTGGGTTCGGGGGCATGGTGAGCGGGTTGTGGTATCCTTTGAATGTGAGTAATCCGAACGGGAGGATGGATATGCCGCGCCTGGGACGGTTGACGGAGGCGGAGAGGGGGGTTATGCTTGGGCGGGTTGGGGAGATTGTGAAGGGGGCGGGGTGGGAGGATGGGAGGGTTGATTGGCAGGGTGTTGTTGATATGATTGTTACTAGGCATGGGGATCGGATTGAGACGTTGGCGGATGAGGGGGCTGATGGGGGGGATGAGGGGTTTGTGGCGCAGGTTTTGACTGTTACGAATACGTTTGTGGATTATCCGAGGGATGCGGATGATTCTGCTGTTGTTGCGAAAGCGGAAGGGGATGGAGAGGATGAGTACGTGAGAGAGGCGAGGGAGCGGTGCGTGAAGCACTTTTTGACGCCGGCGACAGTGTGGAGGGCCGAGTGGACGCCCGAGGACGGGATGATGTACGTTGCCGTCGAGGCTGTCGTCCAACGGCTCTGCGGAGATCTCTTTGATGTCCGGGATCTCGTTCTACAGGCGTTGCCGGCGTTGGTCGGTGCCGTTTCCGAGGCGGACGTCCGGCGCGTGGTCGACGACAGTCACGGGGACGACGACAAGAAGCTCGAGGGTGCGGTGACAAAGGGCCGCGAGGTGATTCAGGCGCTCAAGGAGGATCTCGGATGGAGCACGTGGAAGAAGTGCAGGCCCGGGTGCGACGTCGGGGAGATTTGCTTCATTGCCATGTGGCCTTTTGGGCTGGAAGAAGATCACTTCCACCCGAGCTGTCATAACCGCAGTTCGTTGGCGGGCAGGGATGGGCGACGGGGTGAAGGGAAGGGGTACTGGGAGTGGGAGCCTAGGCCTTGAGGGTGGTGATGGAGATGGAATAGGAAGGGCGGGTAGATTTCCTTGATGTTTTGTCCTGGATTGAGATGTTTCCTAGATTCTAGCTCGTTTCTATATTGAGATTCTGATACGTGCTGGCTTTGATCCTATTGCTTTGGGTGAATATACCGTCGGTGATGTGTATTCACCTCGACGAGAGAGGATACTTGAATCCTTTCCTCTTCGTTCCTGCCACCAAGCGCTTCGGGTAAGTTGGTCGAGGGGTTCATGGGGGAAGACCCGAGTGTGGATCTCAGTCCCTTCGACCACCGGATCTGACGTTTGGTTTTTTGTTCGAACCCATATGGAGGAATGACTTTTCGTGATCTTTCTAGAAATTATTATAAGGCTATTGAGGTGGAGAGACAGATGATAGGCGTCACGCACTACTTGAACAGATTAAATTAGCCAGTATATCTGCTCTTCATGATGAGGGCAGTGTATTCCTTTCTCGGATATTCAATGCTCGATGTCATATACGAAATTCGTGATGCAAGCTTAGCCGGGTCAGGTAATGTTTCTCTTGTTCGTCTTCGTCTTGTTCTTCTGGCCACTCAGCGACGACGACCGCGGCTTAAGAAGCATACAAACGTAGATATCACTCGATCCAGAGAACCTCTAAGATTCTGCTCGTGGAAAGGTTTACTCAAGATGTCGTTCACCATGGACACGTGACTTCCCGGGTCGACATCTACCAACAGAGCAGGTTCTCAACGTGGCCATCTTCCGTCTCAATGAGACTCTCACGATCACAATGGATAGGCAAAATCTGAATGACACCCTGTGACTTGATCGCTGTCATCCAAGCATCGGCGTTATGTTTCCATTGAGCCGCCTCTCGGGCTCAATTTATGGCGACGAAAGTAAGATGACGGCAACAGCTAAGCTGATGTCCTGATCAATTGAAAAACACTTGATAGGCGATGTCCAACTACTGTTTCTCGCCTCTCTGCTAGACTCCTTTCCGGTTCCAGGATGAAGTGGCAGCTACAAAAACAATATCCCGATATCCAATTACCCTGGTGGACTTTCGGCCTCAATCTACATCCGCAAAAAACCTCCACCTTAATCACCATCAAAAATAAAATCCTTCACCGAGGAGATGCAAAACCCAAAACAAAAACCCTCCAAATTCCAAATCCCATGAATCTCCATCCAAAGATCCAAATCTAGACCCAGTTCACCCACGCTTGACGTTGTGCGTCGTCGCGTTGGTCATGGTCATACTCACCAACAAAAATGGTCCCACAAAGCTCGTACCTCGGACATTTCGCAATAGCGAGATCTGCGAGGTGCACGACTCAGCGCACGCTGCGTAACGACGTAAACTTGCAAACGCACTGCAAAGTGGAATCATGCCAAGGTTGGGGTAACGGTGCCTTCAAGCACGTCTTTACTGCGGATGATGAGTTAACACTGTCGTTTGGGGCTTCTTGCATCACAGCCAAAGGTAGGAGACTTGAACTGGGTGCAGGTAATTATTTCCGTGCTGAGAATACCTACTCTATCGAATGCAATTCAACCAAACTCTCTGCGCTCGTCAATAAGAAAAGTATGACTAGTCTTCGTCAACGGCATCCATAGTTCTAGAACATTGACACGCAATAACACACTCGTTCAAATCAAGGTCACCACAATAGCCACAGCCACGACCCACGATCTATCCGTACCCTGACACGCATCACGCCCTACGCGACCCGGTCCGCGGAGAAGGTTTCCCCAGGTCCCAGGTCATGGTCCCCCCTCCGCTAGCCCTGTGGGATCATCGGGAGGAGATCGTGGAACCCATTAAAAATATTCTTTAGGCATTTGGGTTCTCACTGCGGTTCCGCGTTTGGTGCGATTTCTGTTTTCTTACAAAAGTCATCCCGGGAAATCCCTCGATGTATTAGGTAATTACTCCCCCAGCGCGTCAGCTGGCGGCGCAGAGGTGCACTGATGTGGCGGCGGGACGCGGGAGAGCGCAGCGGGATTGGCTTCTTAGCGTTGTGGTCGGGTTGGGGATAGGCGCCGTTGGGGGTTCGTTGGTTCATGGGCATGGGCTGGAAACTTGCATTCGAGGTGTTACACGCACAAGGACTTGAAGTGCGACATTGAGACGGGACTGCCATGCCATTAACTCAAGGCACGAGGAACACCGGATCCAAAGTCCTGATCAAGTTACAGAGGCACATCGCACAGGAACTCAGCTCCTGGGATGGAGTCCGATGGGGGGGCCTTTTCATCCCGTCGGCTCGGGCAGAGTTGGAACTGGGGACTGAGCACCCTCGCGGTGATCTTTTCCCAGCCCTAGTATTCGTTTGTTGTCCAAGAAAAATCAATTTGCTTCCGAATCGAGTCAGCAGGAATACCCAGTGCTCCTTTCTCGTCATATTTGCTTTACGTAGTATAGGTAGTCCACCCACAAATGGGCGTCCACTAAGGCTTCGGACAACATTCCGCGAAACTAGCATGACGGTAATTGCCATGAAAAGTGACGCAAATGCCCAGCTGTATCCGTACGGACGAAATACAAACAGATCTAATGACAAGCCACTCAAAACGGGAGTGGCGGTGCGACATTGTTGTCTCTCGCCTCTGGAAATCGATGTTTCTCGCTTGTTGAACTCTTGACTCTTGCTTGACTCTTGACTCTGGTGAGTGTGAGGCGTCGGCCACTCGGTACACCTCACCCTCCATGTTCCACCGTCCCTTTCCTCGCCATCTGTCAAGATTCAATGCCAGGCACAGAATCGATAGCTGGGAACGCCACTGTAATCGACTGAGAGGAAAAAGAGAAACCAGTGTCTAACATCCCATGTGCCCTGCTCCAACACGCTGCAGCTGGTTCTCGCCTGCAGAATTAGGCTTTGACAGGCGAGGGAGGCAGCGTTGCTAATTGAGTTAGTGCCAGGAACCACCCACGCCACCAAAGAGGTTTGATGTTCTTGGCTCCTCTGTAACTCGGACGCCTGCCCGCCGCGCCGCGCTCGTGACAATTTCGACAGAAGAGAGTGCGCATCTGCAACATCTCAGACTTGGAGACTCCGAGGGCCATTCTCGATCCATCTTGCAGCTTGCATGCTGCCACCGGCTGTTACCGGCAGGGCAGAGAGGTCAGTGCTATTACGCAGTGACGAGTGGCACGTGAATGAGGCCTTTGAAGTCGGCGGCTCTCACCGAATCTACGCAGGAAGTCTGTCGTCGCTTCATCCACAGTGGGTTCCTTCATCAATGAGTGTCCACGATGTAACGACTCAGTGTCTCTGCGTCGATCCAAAAGTGACGCAACTGCAAAGTAAATGCCAAAAACAACCCCAAGGTCCAGACTCAGTTTTCGCGTATTAGCATTTGCAACCCTGTAACCCAGTCGGCAGCTCTGACGAGCCACGCGAAAGCGGCCGCTGACGATTCCGCTCTCAGCGGCGTGGTCCATGGTCCTCTGGTCAGGGGTCACCCCCGGGCCAGCCTGGGAAATGGATCCCGTTGCCGACCTTGTGGCCCATCGAACGGGTGCGCGCCGCGGAGATGCAAGATTCAACGACATGTGGAACTCCGACCCGAATGTCAGGCCACCGGCAATGAGCCATGGTACGGGACGCCCGGTTTTTCTGTGGAGGCCAGCGGCCATGAGCGGTCCGCACACATCGTCGACCATTGAGAAGCCTGATATTTGTCAATTGTAAACGTCGTCCCGTGGAAATGGTGCACCTCTGTTCTAGGAAATAAATACTGCCCGAGTCTCCCGCTTCTGAAACGGAAGAGAGAAAAGAGGAAGTATCACTATCCAGACACCAGACTTCAGACTTTCGTCACACAGACAATAAGAAACTTCAGACTTCAGACTGCTGAGCACTGGCTGCAGCACATCATCATCATCGTCACCGTCATCCTCAACATCACCTCCGACTCACCACCCTGGGTAGATGTTCTCTCTCTTCAAGACCACTCGTCTTTTGCCAACTTTGGCTCGTCCCACAAACAACCTTGCCCGAGCATTCTCCATCTCATCCGCCAGAATGGGCCTCACCCAAAACCAAATCAACATCGTCAAGTCGACGGCGCCCGTGCTCAAGGTGCACGGCGAGACCATCACGACCCTCTTCTACAAGGACATGATTGACACCCACCCCGAACTCAAGAACATCTTCAGTCTTCGCAACCAGGCCTCTGGTGAGCAGCCCCGGGCACTCGCCCAGTCTGTTCTCGCCTATGCCACGTATATCGACGATTTGCCCAAGCTCAAAGCCGCTGTTGAGCGCATCGCCCATAAGCATGCGTCGCTGTACATTCGCCCTGAGCACTACGACATTGTCGGCCACCACCTTATGAAGGCAATCGGGGAAGTCTTGGGCGACGCACTCACACCCGAGATCGCCGAGGCTTGGACACTAGCATACGGGCAGCTTGCGCAGGTTTTCATCGGCCGCGAGAAGGAGATGTACCAAGAAGCAGGCACCTGGACAAATTGGCGCAAGTTCAAGATCATCCGCCGCATCGACGAGTCCGACTCCGTCACCAGCTTCTACCTCGCACCATCAGACGGCAAGCTGCCCCTGCCCAAGTACCTACCGGGCCAGTACATCTCCGTGCAGGTCCCAGTACCGCAACTCGGCGGCATCACTCAGCCCAGACAATACAGTCTCAGCGACGCGGCGACACAAGGAGAGTACTACCGTATCAGTGTCAAGCGTGAGGCGACAGTGGTGGACGCGCCGGAAGATGACCTGAAGAAGGGCCTTGTCCCCGGCCTCATTTCCAACCTCTTGCACGACGGCTACCAGGTTGGCGACGAGATCGATGTGTCGCACCCGCAAGGAGACTTCTTCCTGGATGCGAAAGAATCCGAAAAGGCGGACGTTCCGTTGGTGCTTCTATCGGCAGGTGTCGGTGCAACGCCGCTCATGTCGATCCTCAACACGGTGCTGAGCCCGGAGTCCAAGACGCCGAACCGGCCGATCAAGTGGGTGCACGCGGCACGCAACAGCAGCAACTTGGTGTTTGCCAAGCACATCCGGAACCTGACACGGGAGCGAGAGAACGTCAGCGCGCATATCTTCCTCAATGAGGTCAAGCCAGGAGACAAGAAGGGGCAGGAGTACGATTACGAACAGCACCTCGACCTGAAGCAATTGCCGGAAGAAGAGCTCGGTCTCGCCGACAAGAGAACCGAGTACTACGTCTGCGGGCCGCGGGATTGGATGCTCAAGGTGAGACTTGTGTTGGAAGGTTTAGGCGTCGAGAGGGAGAGAGTGAAGCTGGAGCTATTCGCAACTGGTGACGTCGAGCAGTAGTCAGTCATCAGTAGTGATTTGAGTATCAGGTTAGACAGGGCTGAGAGAGAGGGAGAAAAGAAAGAAAGAAAGAAAGAAAGAAAAAGATTTGGCTGGGATCTTGCGAAGGGATGATTGGGCGGGGCGACAAGTTTTGGTATCGAACTGAAAGAGGTTCTTTTCCGCGCGCGCACCTTGCTTGAACTGTAATTGTATTGATAGATAGATACCTCTCTGAAATTTTCAACATTTTTGTCATTGTGAACGACAAGATGTGTCGACGAGATGTGTGTCGAGAGTTCGTTACTTTTTTGCCTCGTGTCCTTTTTTCGTGACTTGGTCCTCCCTCGGCCGTGCGAGTCCAAGTTTTTCTTTTTCCCAGCTGCGCTGTTTCGAGGCGATGGGTTCTGCAAAAATTTTCTGACGTGTAGAATTTGACACGATCTTGCGCACAGGCTGAAAAATGAGGCTTCTAGACGCCAAGTCGAATCTTAGGCTGTAGCAAGTTGATGAGATTCAGAGAATGAAGTTGATATTGGCATCGAACAACAAGCGTTATTGATAATACGCCTTCTATCGGCTAGGCGCTGGATCGAATCGGGACGGTCCGCTGGTGAACCAGAGTTTGAGATTCTGAACTTGGGCGTTACGGTGTAGCAGCCAAGCGACTCGTTCGTGTCATTGCTATAATGCGTCAAGTAAGCAGCCCGCCGTTGGGATGAAGCCTTCGTCTATGGTTCATAGGTTAAGGCGGAAGGGTGTGCGGACGAGGCTCGCGGCGTTCACGAAGGGAAGACTGGACGAGACCAGAAAAAATGGGTTGGGTGACACAGAGAAAGGTCGTATTCCCGGTACACTTTGCTTTTTCTCAGCACAGATAAGTGACGAGTAACTTGGCTCTGGCGCCCAAGTTGTGCATCGTGACGATGGATGCTAGGACCAGGCGTCGAGACACGGCTTGCAGGCGGGATGGCTCCCCGAGCGGGAGCTTGCGCGGGAGCGGGTGCGATCCGGGAGGGCAGCTGATGGGATTGGGACCAGCAGGGAGGCGGAATCATGGCTTTGGGTCCGTCGATCTGCGATGCAGCGACCCAACGATCCAGCAGCTAGCCATGGAGCATCGGATCGACATGGATAGTCAGGAGGAGGCCAGCTGCATATTCCCCGTTCATCAGGGTCCGCCTTGATGGGATTTTGGATCCAATGTGAGATGCGATGAACGTCAGCGCAGGGGTGGGAGGGGTGTAGAAGAAGGTATACTCAGCAGAATACGCTGCAAAGCTAGTCTACTCGACGGTAGACCTGAAGGGAGCAGGAGCCGAGGCGGCTGGCGATAGATCCGGATCAAGGGTCATGCTAGTATGGTAGAATATGTCTCCAATGTCTGAGTCTTGAGGGACCCAGAATGGAGCTGATGGAGCTGATGGAGCTGATGGACGAGACGGGTGAGGTGGGCGAGGTGGGCGAGATTCAGATGATGGTTGTGAGGTCAGAGTAAAGAATTTGCGGCCAATAGATGGAGAGGCGTCGAGACCTGTGAGGATTGTTCGTAAGGTACCTTACCTTACCTTAGGTAGGTACCGCGGTGAATGACTTACATCTCGGGGCAAGACCTCACTGGATCGGCCCAGGGGTTCAGCCCGGCCGTGATTGGTGAGACCACGTGCCCGGGGAGTCGGGGCTCCGGTGCCGAGCGCTAAGAATAAAACAGGCAAGACCAGTGGTCCAGGTACGGCCAGGTACGGCCAGGTCACGTTATTCTGGGAATGGGAGGCAAGAGGTACGCGGCTGTACGGAAATTAGGTACCTGCCTACCTTACCTCACCTTCAAGGTACCTGAGAATAGAGCCTGAGGAGGAAGTTGCGAGGGCAGTGGAGGGCTACTGAGGTGGGAGACGGAAGCTGCACCTGCCGCCCTCGGCCTCCGGGCAAGTCCCCACCTGCCGTCGCCGTCCCCGGATCCGTCGGCCGGAAACAGGTACGTACTTGGTGCTGCCATCCGGGTCGGGTGTGCCTTCCTCCCATCTTGCGGCCTGTCTCCCTCCCGCTCAACGCTGCCACCTCAGTCATTTCCACTTCTCACCAACACCAAGCCCAATTCCAACACCAACATCCTCCCGCCCACTTGTCGACGAGACTGCCGTTTTTCCCTTTGGAATGTTCAACTCCCACTAGAGATTCCGTACGTGGCTGAGCGCGTGCAGTCGTACCTTGGGCGCACGCTTCTCCATCTCTTTCGCCCATTCTTGCTTCCCTGCGTCAGGACAGGGGGTCCGCCGACATGACAGGGGCTCAATTCCCATCCATCTGGCACCACTAATCTTTTCCTTTCTCAATTATCTTTCTTCTTCCTCTTCCCCTTCCTCTCTTTTCCATTCACTCGGCTCCATCGCCCGTCCCGACGATCAGATTCATCGCCTCCCACCTCTTATTCTCCTAGTCAATCGCATGCGCTAACTCTCTCACGGTATGGCCTCGACCACGGTCATATTCGACTGCTCACTGCTCACATCGACCCAGGCATCTTGCTCGATGGATCGATGGATCTCCGGAACTGTCCCGGCATTGCCAGGCCCCCATGTCCAATGATCTCACTCACATTGATCATTTTTTCACCCATCGTCGTCATTCCAGGGGCCTCGGGAAGAAATCATCGAGTGGAATCCTGATGGGCCTAAGGGCCAGAGTTCTGGAAGAGTCAGTTGCATTCCGTCGTGATGCCCCCTCTCGCCCTGTCCTGCCACACAAGATCCTGCGACCAGCCGAAACCCATCGCTCTCTCACGGGATACGAATCACAAGGATGGCCACTGTGGAATGCCGGTACTCAAACTCTATCCGCGCATCTTGGTCACACCTCTTCAGTCCTCCCCTCCATCACGGGACACCCTGGAAGCTGCGAGCTATTCGTATAGTTGGTAGAACTACGTGGAAGCTGGAGCTGCCTGGAGCTCAACATTTTTCATGTACCGCATGGGGTCTCTCCAATGACCAGTCTCCAACCGACCCTCCGCCTGTTCTAGAGTTTATGGACCAACGGCCTCCGTGGTCGAGAACCGCTGTTGCCCGGATGTCGCCCCTCGCCGATGGAATAGTGTGCCTCGCGGAACTTGAACTCGGGCTCTGGATTGGCAGACTATCTAGCACCCCACGCTGCGTGAGGGTCCTTCAGCGCGCCTCTCTCCATTATTTCAACGCGTCCAGCCGGCCCCAAAGCCGCCTTAGAACCTCTTTTGGGCCCCTCCCCCGTCAATATTGCACCTCGGTGCCAATATCGTTCACCTGATGTCGCAGTGCACTGGCCTAGGGGTCTCGTCTCTGCCGAGAGGCTGAAGAAATATTCCGCGGGAGCGCGCATCCCGCCATGTAAGGACCCGAGAGACGACAAGTCAAGTCCGAAAGGGAGGGAGGGCAGCTGTCATAATGCACCAAACCGCAAAATCAACGCAACCCCATCATGCCATGCCATGCCATGCTACTGGTTCTGACGGATGGCCGAGGCGCTGCGATAATGCCTAGTGTGGTCGAAGATGGGACTCGAGCTGAGCTGCCAACATACCTACGCGAGTCGTGGTTCAACAGCACGGGCAGTTGCATGATCTGATGCTTCATTCCGTGGAACGGCCCGCATTCGCGCACCTGGCACTGCGACCGCCGACTATTATGCTAAGCTGCTGGCTGCATCGTGCCGGCACTGCTCATGGCACTGTCTGGACCATCTGGAACACAAGTTCATCCGACCCAATTTTTGTCATTTCGTTTCGGCCGCAGTCGCCTGAACAATCGCAATCCGCAACAACTAAAACAAAGAATCTTATTCTTTGAAGCAATAACATCAAACAACAATCGCATTGACAAGACGGTGGAAGGCGTCATACTCTGATCGGCTTCCAAACCAGCCTCGACGTTACCCGTAACCCGGGGCTACGCGGTGCCCAATCACAACATCCCGCAGTGTCCTGTCTCACAGACTGGTGTGGTGACGCCGCTGACTGACTTTTTGGTGATCCCCCAGAGTCCCAGAGTGGTCATAGAGACTGGGCTGCCACGAGTCGAAGGCTGGGCGACGCGGCCTCTTCCGCCTTTCACACCTTGTGCAACGCACCTCGGTTTCTCGTACCTTTTTTCGTGTCTCGTTATGTTCCTCAAAACCCTCCCTTGACACAAAAAGATATTCCAATTTTGTCTCCAGCCAGGGCAGACACGAGTACCTTTGGCCCGAGAATTCTCGACTGTATCAACCGTCCGTCGTATTATCCTTCTCTACTCCGTAGGATACTCCGCACGGGATCCCGCCGTTCCTATCGAATGGCAAGGGGTTTGGCAGCCCAAACAACAACTCTTAGCTGTGCCAGATCACTAGCTTTCCTTAAGCTATTTGCGCCATCACGTCGGGTCGCCGTCTGACGTCCGGATTTGACCATGGCACGGCGGAGACCAGAAGCTTGCAAGGGTCCGTCTTGAGGGGTAGTGTCGGTGATCCTTGCTAGCAATCAAGCCACCCACACTTTGGAGCTCCTTGATATCGCGCACTAAAACTGCATTCTCCCCAATCCGGCACGCAGCTCTAAGGGAATGCACGTTACTCACCGTCGACGGCGCGCCAGCCTAAGAACTCTCATGTTCTGCTCATCATCGACATCGTCTCCCGCTTGCCATCCAACCGCGCCCGCCAACTGCCCGCCTACAGCGCTTACTTGGCCTTCCCGCACGACAAAGAGACGGCGCCTTCCTGCCACCTTCTCGGCCGTATCCTTACCGATCTAACCTGCTTAAACCCACAACGGGCCCTACTCAACGGCCTCTCGTCGCAAGGCTGTCTCCTAGTCCACGACAACTTCCCACCATAACTTCCTTAGTCGACTACGGCATTACTTTTTTTCCCCGATGAAGATGTTGTCACTGGGCCTCCCAATCGTCAACTTCGGCCTTGGTTGCCCCCGGCGCTGACTCCGAACTTCACCGAGCGAGGCAAAAGGAGGCACAGAAGTCCAGCTGCAGGTGTGCTTCGCCCGGTTGGTGCGGAATGCCTCCCCTTCTCGTTTTAGCTGGTCATCGTGCCTGAGGTCATCACGGCACGGCATCAGTGCCCCCCGCCCCTGGCAATAACGCACTGTGACAATCGTGGGATTCCAGATTGCATCGATCACTTGGGGCTCCCATCTCATCTGGTACACTGCGGCGCAAACACGGGGTACCCTGGTCGAAAATCCAGATTGCCGGGTTCGCAGCCACCAGCAAATATTTGGTAACAAACAACCACGCAAACCAGCGCAGCAAAGGAAGCAAACAACCCTCGAATCCTGACAATTTCCACGCATAACGGGCAAACATGTCTACGAAACCGTTAGACAGTTTTATTTTGCGGCTTGATTTCTGGGTCTTGACTGAAATTGCTCCATCTATCGGCTAAGCAACGTCGGCTTGGCTTCATCCCGCTTGCCCGGTGTCGTGTCGTCGTGTCAGGTCGTGTCGTCCATCCCCGAGTCCTCCGACTCACCAAGTTGGTAATCGAACTGAATCTGGACTCTACTCGAGCCAAGACGGCTCTCTCCATTGGCTGCATTGCGAGAATCACGGCGACTACGGAGACTAGGAGACTAATCCAAGCCGTCGTGGAGTCTACTTACGTGGTCGGCTGGCTCGTTGAAGAGCTTCCCGCAGCCGCTTGATAACTCGATGGATCTTGGCCAGAAGGCTCGATGGGACGAGGCAGAGGCGGCGGGGAAGGCTTCGCCGTTATCTCTGCCACCTTGTGACATCTGACATATGAGGCAAGCGATCCAACTCGAACCCGAGGCTAGGCGTCGAAAAGCTCGAATCGCGATCATAGGTTGCACAGCATCTGGTGCCTGCGCCGCGCTGCACCGTTTTCCTGAAGAAGATGGGTGCTAAATGTGACGTCCATCAACGACGCCGTCGAAGCAGGATCACCACTTGCCCCTTAGCCATTTCTTGGCACACAAACTCGAGGACCCGCCCTTTCAGCCACGTTCTGCATGCTCTTGCGGTCCCTGTCGACCATAGGAGACGATGGGAGACCAAGTGGTCCAAGGCCATGCCGCGCGGTGGTGGGGGAGCGGATTGGAGTGGTGAGTTACCTTACTACGTAGTACCTAGGAACATCGGCTCGACTCGACTCGACTCGACGGTGGGTAAGAGACTCAGACAGACGCCACACCTGGCGGATGGTGGCCCGTCATGGTGGGAAAAAAAAGCTCTTTATGTTTTCTCTCTCTGGAGAGGGCTTTCTTTGTCCTTTTTCCATGCCACATCTGTCCAAACCTTTTCTGAGTTCTGACACTTCGTTTTTGCATGTTTCATCGTCTCCACAGACAGGGACCCTGGTGGATCTTCCGGCCCCTTGCAAGTAATCCCGGGCTGTTTAGTGCAGCTCTGTGCAGTGTGCAGATTGAAGAGAGGAGAACTAGAGACTGGGGGGACTGGAGACGTGTATCTCTCTCTCTCTCTCTTTTCCTCTCTCTTTTTGTCTGCGAGCTAGTGGAGCAGGTTTCTTCTTTCAGGCATCGTCCTCTCATACTGTCTAGTAATGAACATCGGATCGCTGAAGTCAGGCAAGGTCTGTACCGTGGTGCTGGGCCGCCGGGGAAGTGCCCATTGGTTGTCCGGGCGAGCAAGCGGTGCTGTTGTCTACTCGATTCGAGCGAACCAGGCTGGATGGACTGACTGGATGGAGACTTGAGTCTTGTCTGTAATTGTTCTGTACACCCCCTTTCCACTCCCTCCTCGTCGTCCTTTACTCCTACGGACACCTACCCAGGCAGGCTACCTTCCATGCCAGAGGTACGGATACCATACCCTACTCCCATATCCCGGTCCGTAGTTCTGGGGAGGTTAGCCCAGATGCTATTTCTTTCCAGTCCGAGAGGACAAGGTCCAGCATCCTCGTCCATATTCGCCATGTTTTACTATCTCGCTCCAAGGCTAGCCGATGACTGTCCAATCAAGGTAGCCCGGCACATCCAGTGCTTTTTCGACCGAGCGAGCTATGGTTGCGGCGAGGAATGGATCAGCTCGGGTCGTATCGTAGTCGATGCTCTTTGGTACCTCGCCTGCTCGCTGGATCTCTCTCTTTTTGCTCTGCACCTCATCAACGGTACTCTTGTCCCCGGTCGAGAGAAAAGCATTCATGTGTAGCTGTCTCATTGACTAGGGATCAGAGCAGCCCACTTCTTGGTCGAATGGATCCAGGCCTATTTGACTACACACCTCCCCTCACCCCCGACTCTCTGGAATTCCCTCGCAAATTGTTCTTGTTTTGCAAACGCCGAACCATGGCAGTGACAATGTCTGACGGTCCGATTCGGAAGGCCTGCGATCGGTGTCATAGGCAGAAGCTCAGCTGTAAGCGCGTCGGCGATGAAGCTTGTGAGCGCTGTATCAGACTCAAGGAAGAGTGCACTTCGAGCCCTTCTCTGCGGTATCGCAAGCAACACAGCCAGCAGCACCAGCAGCAGCACCACAACCACCACCAATACGGCTCAACAGGAGAGGTTGTACGAAGAGCCATCCCGACTCCCAAGCGGCAACGTACAGAGAGCGGGGCCGCCCAAGTCACACAGTCCGATCAAGGTGAGTCTTAGGTGTCTTTGGCTTGTCTAGCATAATCCTCCCTTTACTGATGATTCTTTCCTCGTGTAGTTATCGTCAAGACCCAACATGGTGGTCCCGTCTGTGGTAACACGGCATTCGGAGACAATGCTGTCGTTTCACCTGAGGCCATGCTTGACATGGTCGATTTCGACTTTGGCTTCGGTAACTCTGCCGGCCTCTATCAACCCAGCACAAACCAACAACAATTACCCCAGACTTTCACCGGAGCCATGGACGATCTGATGTCAGGACATGGAGATTCCATTACCCATCCGTGGAGCCCAGTCCACTCGGCAACTTCAGACTCGGCATTCACCTCACCCATGGCACCGCAAGCAGACCAGGTCGGCCGGGTCTATCTCGGAAGCCCTGCGTTGCAAAGGCAATCTTCTTCAAGATCGAGTAAGCCGCATGACTTTACTCCACCACGGCGAGCAAGGAAGCGTGTCAAGCAAAGAACAAGGCAAATCATGCTCCGGCCGTACGCTGCTGGCCAAGGACCATCGACTGGAGAGTGGATGCCGCGCATCACCGAAGTCAACTCCAGGCTCTTTGAGCTCTCGTCAAACCTACCCGCGCACATCGACTCATCCGAGGAGCCCGGCCGATCCAGCATAGCCTCAACGCCCGATGACGGAAGCTCTACCTCGGCGCCTTTCCCAGTTGATGAGATGTTCAAACTCTCTCGACACTTTGCCGACCTTCTTGCGGAAATGTCTCCACCGATGGAGGCCGCCTCTCCCGCAAGCGATGGCGGGAACTCTGTACTAGCCAAAGGACTCAACTCCTTGTCGGATCCGGCGACCTGTCTCTTCGTCCTCTCGACGTATGTTCGGCTTCTAGACATGTACCAGAAGGTCTTCAGCTGCATTCACTCAGAGCTAAATCAGCTTGAGTCGGGTCACCTGTTTCAGTCATGGAAACTTCCTGGCGTCACCGTGGGCTCCTTTGCCGTCGACTCGGCGCCGTCCCTCCAGATGTCTCTCACGATTCAGTTAGCGGAAGAGTTTCTATTACAGATGCGGCGAGCGTCTGCATCACTCGATCCGACTCTGCGATCGGATGGTTCACCAGCGGGAAAGGCCCCTGATGCAGCCTCCATGTTCTCTGGAGTAGTCGATGTCTCATTTCAGGCATTGAAGAGGCAAGAAGAAAGCCTAGGCAAGGAACTAAAGGATCTACGAAAGGCAATGGAGACTTCTCTCGACGGATGAAGACGAAGCCAAGGAGTGTAATCGTGTTAGATAGTGCAAATTGCTGTATTGGTGGCCTCGGTTTGCTTCTCAATATGCTTAGTGTGGGGAATTGGACGACGGATGGAGTTGTGTCATGGAGTTCATAGGATCGGATGGAGTCACTTTTAGACATGAGGAGCCAAGACAGCCTCAATCTGAACCACGCGGGACAAAGAAACGTCTTTCATGTGCAAGTACCCCATATTCTCCACGAGGAAGATATGCACGTTGATACATTGACTTTGTGAAGGTTATAAGTCACTACGGAACGGATCGCGCTTCCGAAATTCTTGAGCCCAGGACCGTTTTCGTCGTTAGGTCTCTCTCTTGAGTCTGTGATGACATCGGGTGCTCCCAGCGCCGAAACAGACGTAAGTCACTCTTACACGCGCTGGATGAGCCGTCGTTGAAGAAGAGGCGCCGTCTTATCAAGCCTCCCGGGCGGCCGATGGCGTCCGCGAGACCGAGATCGAGAGACTGGCTGACTAAATAATAGTCGGAATCCCGTTTGTTTGCTGGCAACTAAAATAGTCAACGCCGAACGTGCACGCCAAATAATCCCGGCGACCGTTCGAGACATTCTTCGGCCACGGAACTCCGAACCACCCCTTTTGATCCACCAACAGGCAAACCATCGCCGAACCTCAACTCACCTTTCATCCCACACTCCCACACGCCCCCTACGCCCCTCCCCTTCCCAGATCCCCCCCCAGTTCCTCTTCAGCACACCCCCGTACCGTGGGGGATCTGGGATCTTGGGTCTTGGGTTTCTGGGTGCTTGGGTCTAGGCGGAGTAAGGCGGTTTGCCCCCTTACTTTTTTGACATGGGGGCACAGGCGTCATGTAATCGACACTGTCCGCCAGGGAGGAACCATCGCGAGGTTTGATATTGTTGCTGCCATCAACTGATTGTCTATATATCCCTTCATATCGCACCGTCCAGTATGATGTCTTTACTCTCGATCACCACAGCCCTTCCCATTCTTCCCTATTGTTATACCTCTTACCTCCACCTTCACGCATCGGACAATTCAGCCCACGTGTCGACGACTTACACGGAGTTTTATACTCTTCTCTTTTCTCTCTCCAACCCCCCCATAATACCTAATTATCCTAGAAATACCCCTGACAGCAATGTCTACCTACAAGAAACCCCAGTCAGAGCCTATCGCCATTGTTGGCACAGGTTGTCGATTCGCTGGCGACGTAACATCACCAACAAAACTCTGGGATCTTCTCACAAACCCCAGACAATTATCACAAGAGGTCCCGAGCAACCGGTTTAACGCCCAAGGTTTCTACCACCCAGACGGCGAATACCATGGAGCAACCAACGCAACACAGGGCTACTTTCTCGAGGAAGATCACCGTGTATGGGATGCAGGATTCTTCAACATCACACCAAAGGAGGCTGAGGCCATCGACCCTCAACAACGCATTATCCTCGAAGTCGTCTACGAAGCCTTGGAATCGGCCGGATATACACTCGAGAAGTACGCTGGCAAGAAGGTTGCCGTATACGCAGGGCTCATGACAGCAGACTACGACTCATTATGTCAAAGAGACGACATTACATCGAATCAATACTTCGCCACAGGCAACTCACGAGCTATTCTCTCCAACCGAATCTCATATTTCTTCAACTTCCGTGGTCCCTCAATGACCATTGATACAGCATGCTCATCAAGTCTCGTCGCTCTGCACCAGGCCGTGTTGAGTCTCCGGTCCGGTGAGTGCGAGATGGCCTGTGTGGCCGGTGCCAACTTGATGATCACCCCCGAGCAATTCATCAGCGAGGCCAGTCTGCACATGCTCAGCCCTACGGGCACATCAAAGATGTGGGATGTGAGTGCAGACGGATACGCTCGTGGTGAAGGCTTCGCGGCTCTGTTCATCAAGCCACTGTCTCAGGCTTTGAGAGACGGTGACTCCATCATCAGCATCGTGAGAGAGACTGGTGTGAACTCGGACGGACGCACTCAGGGTATCACCATGCCCAGCCCCCTCGCTCAAGCCGAGTTGATTCGGGACACGTACCGTAGATCCGGTCTGGACTCTCAAAATCCCAGCGATAGACCCCAATACTTCGAGGCCCACGGAACTGGAACCCAAGCTGGAGATCCCAGGGAGGCTGAGGCCATTTCAACGGCATTCTTCGGCAACGAGGCCAATACTACTGCCGAGAGTGACGATACGAAGCTTGTAGTCGGATCCATCAAGACGGTCATCGGCCACACGGAAGGCGCCGCGGGTCTAGCTGGTCTACTTAAGGTGGCCCACTCCATGATCAACAACTGCATTCCACCCAACCTGCATCTCAACACCCTCAACCCTAGCGTGAAGCCGTTCTACGGACACCTCCGCATCCCTGTCGACGTCGTCCCTTGGCCCCAGGCCCCGACTGGCCAGCCTCTCCGAGGAAGCGTCAACTCCTTCGGCTTCGGCGGCACCAACTCTCATGCCATCCTCGAGAAGTACGAGCCTAGCATCCACGATGAAGTCGCGAAGCACTTTGCTCCGGCACTGGAGGCACCAGTCTCGCCGCTCACCACCACACCCTATGACGCCGAAGCCCCCGCTGTCGGCCTTCCTCTAGTAATCTCTGCCAAGTCACAGAAGTCTCTGGTTGCTGTGGCTCAGGCCCTTCGTGACTTCATGGTGTCGACTGACAAGTCGGCCGATGAGGTCGCTTACAACCTGTACGCCCATCGTTCGGCCCTGACCTACCGCACCGCCATCAGCGCGGACTCCCGCGATGGAGTCATTGCCGCCCTCGACAACCTTCTCTCCAAGGCCGGGTCTTCTTCCAACCCTGAGCTTGGTGTCCGCGCCAAGCTCGACGGCGGCGAAGTCAAGATTCTCGGTATCTTCACTGGTCAGGGAGCGCAGTGGTCTGGCATGGGCCGCAAGCTCTTCCACTCAAGCAGCGTCTACAGGAACACCATTGAGAACCTCGAGAAGGTTCTCAAGGCTTGCCCCCACCCGCCCACGTGGTCACTCATTGAGGAGCTCATTCACCAGGAGGATGCCTCCCGCATCAACATTGCCGCTCTCTCCCAGCCTCTCTGCACTGCGGTGCAGATTGCCCTCATCGACCTCCTCGGCAGCATCAATGTCTCCTTCCACACTGTCGTCGGCCACTCATCCGGCGAGATCGGCGCTGCCTATGCCGCCGGCGTGCTTAGCGCCCGCGATGCCATGCTCATCTCCTACTACAGGGGTATGTCTGCTTACCTTGCCGGCGGCAAGGATGGCCAGAAGGGCATGATGATGGCTGTTGGTATGACCCGCGCTGAGGCGTCGGCTCTCTGCGCCCGGGACGACATCAAGGGTCGTATCTGGGTTGCTGCCAGCAATGCACCGACCAGTGTCACCCTCTCTGGAGACGTGGACGCGGTCAAGGCACTTCAGGTTGAGTTGACTGAAGAGAAGAAGTTTGCTCGCCTTCTCGTCGTCGACACTGCTTACCACTCTGCTCATATGGAGAGACCGGCGGCTCAGTACATGGAAGACTTGGCTGGTTGCGGCATTGAGCCGAGACAGCGCAACTCGACCGTCTGGATCTCCAGTGTGTATGCCGATGGCACAGAGCCAAGTATCGAGGAGCTCAAGGGCCCTTACTGGAAAGACAACATGGTCAAGGCCGTCTCCTTCTACGAGGCCATTGATCTTGCTCTCAGCTCCCAGGGTCCCTTTGCCAGTGCCGTTGAGGTTGGTCCTCATCCCGCGCTCAAGGGTCCCGTCCAGCAGACCGTCAAAGCTGCCACTGGTGGCGCTCTGTCGTATGCCGGCCTGCTTGACCGCAAGAAGGATGACAGACACGCCTTTGCCGAGTTCCTGGGCTTCACCTGGAACTACTTTGGCACCGAAGCTATCGACTGGAAGCTTCTCGTCGCACAGTCTTCTCAGCCTGGTCTCTCGTCTTCGAGGATGGATTTGCCTTCCTACCCGTGGGACCACAGCCAAATGCACTTCCGCGAGTCCCGCATCGCCCACCAGTACCAGTTCCGCGAGAAGGGACCTCATGAGCTCCTCGGTGTCCGTACTCGCGATGACACGGAGTTTGAGCTGAGATGGCGCAACATTCTTAAGCTTGAGACTGTCCCTTGGATCCAGCACCACAAGTTCCAGGGCCAGGCTCTGCTTCCTGCCTCTGCCTACTGCGTACTCGCACTGGATGCTGCAAAGGCTGTTCTCAACGGCCGTGAGGCTTCGGTTGTTGAGCTCACGGATCTTGAGTTCATGAGCGGTATCTCCCTGGAGGCTAACACTTACGGTGTCGAAATCTTGGTGTCATTGAGCATCGCGCCCCCTTCCACCAAGGGCCGCTTGGCTGGCAAGATTATCGAGGGTGTCTTCACCATCACTTCATGCTACGCTGATGGTGTCACTCCTATGCAGAAGAACTTCACTGGTAACCTGCGCATCTACCTCGGCGAGCCATCAGAAGATGCTCTTCCCACACGCGATCCCTCCATGGCTGAGACGCTTCCTGCCGACACCGACTCCTTCTATCAGATGATGTTGGACATTGGCTTGGATTACACCGGCCCCTTCCGCGCTCTGCAGAGTATTGACCGCAGATACAACTTCTGCTCGGCTACGCTCCAGAAGTTCCACAACACCGACACTACCGGCCTCGGCGTCAGCCCTGCCACCCTGGACAGCTGCTTCCACTCCGTGTTTGCCGCCGTGGCTTCGCCCGGTGACAAGTCTCTTTGGACTTCTTTCCTGCCCAGGAGCATCGAGAAGATTCGCTTCAACCTCGCGCTCTGCGATGGCAAGCCAGCAGACAATGCATCGCTAGTTGTCGACTCGGTCATCACACAGGAGATTCCTCGCACCAAGACCGCGACGACAAAGTTTGTGGGTGACATGAGCATCTACAACCCCGATGGCGAGATGGAGATCCAGGTTGAGGGCCTCATGGTCGCTTCCTTTGCCAACTCCAAGCCCGAGGATGACAAGGAACTCTACCTCACCACCGTGTGCGATCTGGATCCTGAGCACGAGATTATTGCTGCCGACCTTAGTCAAGAGGACGTTGCTACGGAGCGCATATTGCTCGAGGCCTGCGAGAGAGTCGCGCGCTTCTACATCCACGACGACTCACTCAAGGACCTCTCGTCGTCGCCCGTCTTCTTCACCCCGCCGGCCACTCCCATGTCACCTCCCAAGGCTAGATCGTCCGAGACTACTCCCAGCCCCTGGCAACAGGACACTGCCGAGACACTGGATGCCTACATCCTGCAGTCCCCCTTCCACCACGCCCTCAGCTTCATCCGGCTGCTCGGTGAGAACATCCCCGATGTGCTCCCTGCAATGCTGTCGACCATCATCCAGGAAGCCAAGCAGCTTCATCGCTTCCGCTCTCATGTCAGCCGTGTCGTCTCCCAGCTTGCTCACCGATACCCTCGCATGCGAGTGCTTGGTTTGACTGATCCCGAGACCGCGCTCACAAAGCATGTCATTGACGGCTTCAAGGGCTCATTCGTTTCCTACACGTTGGGCAACGAGACTGAGCCGGACCTCATGGCGAGGGTCTCGTCTGACGCGATCAAGAAGAAGATTGACACTGAGCACACCAAGATCCTTGACAACGAAGACAACTCATCTCTCCAACCGTTTGACATGGTCGTCCTGACGACCTCGATTGTCAAGGGCGCAGAGCAGCGTTCCAGGCTCAAGCAGGTTCAGAGCCTCATGAAGCCTGGTGGTTTCCTCATCCTCATCCACGAGTCGATGAGCCCCCTTCGTGACAGACTTCGTCGTGCCTTTGGCGTCAGGAGACAGGCTGATATGCCGCTTACTCCTCCCGAGTGGCCTGACCTTCTCGACGAGTGCGGCTTTGCGCGCGTCTCCAAGAACGCCGAGCAATTCTTCGCTCCTGACTTCTCCCTCATCGTCAGACAGGCCGAGTCGGACATCAAGCAGGCGGCTCTCAGCCCCCTCAACAGCTCTGTTCCCAAGGTTATGGGACACACCCTCATCATCGGGGCCCAGGAGAACACGGCCGACCTGTCTGCCGAGGTGCACCAGAAGCTGGACCCGTTGTGCAGCAGCATCGACATCATTGCCGACTTGGACTCTCTTCAGCCTGCCATCTTCAACGAGATCAGCTCGGTCATCTTCCTTGCGGACTTGGATGAGCCCATGATGAGCTCCATGACGCCTGAGCGTCTTGATCTCTTCCGTGCGCTGATGGCGCCTGAGAAGGTTGTCCTCTGGGCCACAATGAACTCGCGCGCCGGCAACCCTGAGCACGCGGCCACTTTTGGCTTCTGTCGCTCCATGCTTGCCGAGATTCCCAGTTTGAAGCTCCAGATGCTCGACCTCGACTCCCGCCGTGATTCGAGCGACCTCGTCGCCGAGACCTTCCTCCGTCTCAGCATGAAGGCGCTGCGTAGCGCTGCCCAGGATGGCAAGTTGCTGTGGTCTCACGAGAACGAGATCTTTATGGAACATGGCAAGAGGCTCATCCCTCGTCTTCTTCCCTGGAAGGAGGGCAATGACCGTGTCAACTGCCCTCGCCGCCTTGTGGCTGACGAGGTCAACACTCTGAAGCAATGCGTCGAGGTTGTCTCTGCCCAATCTGGCGATGGCTCTGCCGTCTACACTGCCAACATTGTCGAGGAGACTGACATTGATGACGCCGTGGCAATTCCCGACCAGAGCGTCATCCAAGTCAAGTACAGCTCAGTCGAGGTCATCAACTTTGGACTCAAGTACGCCTCTCACGTCTGCATTGGCAAGGAAGTCACATCAGGCGAGCTGTGCCTTGCCATGACCAAGTCTAACTCGTCCTACGTCACCGTTCCCAACTCTTGCGTCTTCCAGCTCAGCAGCAGCAACATTGAGCCCAAGCTCCTCCTTGGTCTCGTCCTGAGATACCTCGTGGCCTTGTCTGTCGCCGAAGACATGATGGAGCAGACTGTGCTTCTCCTGGAGCCCGATGCCGCTCTCTTGGAGTGCATGAAGGAGGTCTTTGAGGCAAAAGGTGCCAACGTTATTGCCTGCACCACCACAGGATCAAAGCGAAAGTCCTATGGTCAACGCTACATTCACCCTTATGCCAGCAACCGTGAGCTCAAGGCACTCTTCCCTGCCGATGGTGCTTCCGTGATCGACTTCCTCCCCGAGGGCAGTGAGCTCTCCGAGACGGTTCTTGACTGCCTTCCCGAGAACTGCGAGTACCACTCTCGGTTCTCCCTCCTGACTTCTGAGCACGTCGTCGCCCTTGGTGACTCCATGGACATTGAGCACCTCTGGGAGACAGCCATCGGAAAGGCAATCACCAACGTCAGAAGCATGAACGGCCGCTTCAGCTTCCCGGCTCTGGAATCCATCTCCGTCCCTCAGCTTCTCGATCACACCGGCAGCAGCAAGCCCTTCCAGATCCTCGACTGGCGCGCCGAGCGCGAGGTGCAGCACATTGCCAAGCCCCTCTTTGGCACGCAGCTCCTCCGCCCGTACAAGACCTACGTTCTCGTCGGCTTGACGCGGGACATGGGTCAGAGTCTGTGCAACCTCTTCTTCGAGCACGGCGCGCGCCACATCGTCCTCGCCAGCCGTAACCCCAACATGCAGCCTCAGTGGATTGACGACCTCAGCGTCAAGGGGTGTGAGGTGCGCATCGAGAGGCTCGACGTCACCAGCATCGAGAGCGTGCGGGCGTTCAAGCAGAGGCTGGCGCAGGAGATGCCGCCTGTTGCTGGTGTCATCAACGGCGCCATGGTTCTCGACGACCGCGTATTCGCGCAGATGGATGTCGAGACCTGGAACAGGGTTATGCGTCCCAAGACTGTTGGCTCGAGCAACCTTGATGAGATCTTCTGCGAGGCTGACATGGAGTTCTTCATCATGACTTCGTCGTTCGCGGCGCCTGGTGGCCACGGCGGACAGTCGAACTACGCTGCAGCCAACATGTACATGAACGGCCTCGCTGCCAACCGTCGCATTCGCGGCCTGGCAGGTTCAGTCCTCAACATCGGTGTCATCTATGGTCTCGGCCTCCTCCACCGCGAGCGCACCGACATCTACGCGTTCCTGGAGAAGGACGGCTACCCGCCCATCTCGGAGCGCGACATCCACCACATGTTCCTCGAGGCCATTGTCGCGGGTCGCCCCCTCGACGGGCAAATCTACGACATCACGACTGGTCTCAGCCGGTACAACGCCAACCGCGAGGATAAGCTGCACTGGCAGATCGACCCGCGCTTCTCGCACTTCACCTTTGAGGATGACGACGAGGGCGCCGAGGGCGAGGGCCAGGGCAAGCAGAGTCTCAAGGAGAAGATCAAGGCCGTCGAGGGCGGTGCCGAAGAGGTTGCGGCCGTGCTGACCGAGGGCTTTGCGCGGTACCTCGAGGTCGTACTCGGACAGGGAGAGGGCAGCGTAAAGGGAGAGCACAGCGTTGGCGAGCTGGGCATGGACTCGCTTGTTGCTGTGGAGGTGAGGGGATGGTTTTGGAAGGTGATTGAGCGGGATGTTTCTGTGATGAAAATCCTGGGCAGCGCGAGTGTTGCAAAGTGTGAGTCTCTCTCCCCTTCTACCTATCTTCTGGTAATCTTTGACTAACTTGTTGATTCTAGTGTGTCTTGAGGTTGCCGATGGCTACATCAAGGAGAAGAACAAGGCATAAAATGCCGATATTATACTCTACGGGCTAGACCCGAGAGCGTGAGGGGAACCAAGAAGGGCTGTGAAATCTTCTTACGATACCTCCTCTGAAATATGTTATGTACCATCATGTCTGCGCTGCATTTCGCTTTTGCTTTTGTTTTGGCTTTTTTATTGCATTTCAGCTTAGGTGTCGGCGGATGGATGGATTTGATGACGCGGTTGGAAAAAATTGTGTGTTCCTTTGTCAAGTCTGTTTTAGTCATGATATCTTTTTGTATTTGTTTGTATGATTTGGTGTATTGGGCGGGAAGGAAGACTTTCTCGATGTTGGACGGAAAAGGATTCGGGGTTGGGATCTACTGGATTTTCGGTCGGTGACTTGCCACGTCAAGTCGTTTGTTTTTGCTTCATACTTGGTTTGGTTATTTGGTTTTTGAGATATACCACTGTCCCTACGAATATCTATAGCTTTCAGTTAAAGTCACTTGAAAGACTTATGTTCTTGACCTTGCTGTCCCCCCATCTTGAAGTCGTGATGAGTTTTTCTGGTTCTCAATTATGAAGTCTGCCTATTGTACACGGCGCGTTCTCCGTACGCAATCTTGAGATGAGCGGGTGATGAATGTTTGTAGACGGACCGGGAATAGCCCACCAAGGTGAATCAAGAATCAAACATTTCATCCCCCAAACTCTTAAGCTTTCCCAACCCACATATTGCAATATAACCGTTCGGGCTAGACACCTGACAAGACGACTGTCCGAACCCCAACTTCCAAGAAGATCCCGCTCATCCGGACGTGACATCCAATGTGGATCTCGCCCGTTGCCTCTTTGGGGTCGGGGATGCCCTCCCTCCGCGTCCCCGCATCAACAACCACGCTACCACCCGGCCTGCCGGCCCACCATGACCCACTTTCATCTTGTCACGCTTGTCAAGGTGTGCTTCTCAAGCCTTTCTTCCCCTCCTTCTCTCAATGTTTGGCAGTTTGCTCGTATGGTCTGGTTGTTTACCAAAGCGAACCGCGGACCTGGGTCCTGCGAGCTTGCCGTTTCTTCCCAGGTACGAGATGAATCTCCGCGCGAACGGGGACAGAGGGGAGGGGTCCCCTAGATACCGTCGATCCTTTTCCCGCCAATGACTGTAGGGAACCCCCTCGGGTTCGGACGAGTCTTTGAGAGCTCGTGGCTTCGGAAGCACCGCTCGACCAACTTCCTGGTTTGGACTGGGTTCACGGATGGAAGTTCCCACTAGAGGCACTGGAAGCGGGATGGGGTGGTGCAACAACCAGGAGAGAAGAAGTAAACTTCGCGTCTATATAAAGACGAGTTTGCCTTGTTGCCTATCCCTTGGGTTCTTGGCTTTGATAGGTTGGTCTGTTCCCTCTGGAATCACAATCCACAACGACAATGGTTCGCATCACGGCATCAGTCCTCGTCGCCGCCGGCTTGGCCCTCTCCGCCAACGCGCAAGCTCCCGTCTGGGGACAATGCGGCGGTACAGGATGGACGGGCTCAACCAGTTGCGCTTCTGGGGCGTATTGCTCCTCCCAGAATTCTTGGTATTGTGAGTAAACCCCGCGTTGGGAGAGAAGAGAATGTTGGACACCTAAAGTTGACTGGCCGTAGACCAATGTGTCCCCGGAACGGCACCGGCTGTCTCCTCCACCAAAGCCACCAGCGTCCCGGCCTCGACCACACGCGCCGTGACTACTACCACCTCCGTCCGCTCCACCTCTTCCTCCCGCGCTCCGACGTCAACGGCCACCTCCGTCCCGTCTCCATCCGGGCCAAAGTACTTCATCACCTTGTAAGTCACATCGCATACGTATTCCGCAGCAAGAGAAACGAAGCTCACCAAGACAAATAGCGGAGACTCCTACTCCCAGACAGGCTTCAACATCAACTCCACAAAACCCAACCCCCAAAACCCCCTCGGCAACCCAGACCTGCCCGGCTGGACCGCCTCAGGCGGCCTCGACTGGGTCGGCTTCATGGTCACCCAGTTCAACGCCTCCCTGACCTACTCCTACAACCTAGCCTACGGCGGCGCCACCACGGACGCGAGCCTCATCGCGCCCTACGCCACCACGGTGCTCAGCTTCATTGACCAGGTGGCCGAGTTCTCGCGCAGTCTGGCGTCCAAGCCGAGCTGGGCGCCGTGGACGGCGGATAATACCCTGGTGGGTGTGTGGATGGGCGTCAACGATGTGGGAAATGCGTTTTGGCTTTCGAATCGGGAGGCGTTGTTGGTTCAGGTTTTGGGGCGGTATTTTGATCAATTGCAGATCTTGTATGATGCTGGAGTGAGGAAGTTTGTGTTGCTTGGTGTTCCGCGTGAGTTTCTCCTCGCTCCCCCGACCACTTCATTTGGGAGGATGGCCAGAAAGTCCGGCATGGCTGGTCATACAAAGTACCAATCGCAAAGATCACATATCAAACTAACAACCTCATCTTCACAGCAACACAAAAGACTCCCCTTATGCTCGCCAACGGTGCCGACTCCAACGCTCAGCTCGCCGCTGCCATCAAGCAATACAACGACCTCATCACCAGCAACCTCGCCGCCTTCAAGGCCAAGAACTCCGGCATCACATCCTGGGTCGTCGATACTACGCCCGCGTTCGACAAGGCCATCAACAACCCGACCGCCTACGGCGCTCCCGACGCCACGTGCTACAATGCTGATGGTGTTAGTTGCTTGTGGTTCAACGACTACCACCCCGGCGTGCAGATCCAGAAACTTGTGGCGCAGGCTGTTGCGGCGGCCGTAGGTTCGCCGTGGTTCACTTGTGAGTTGCCCTCTTCAATGGCATACGTGCTTGTGTTCTGACGAAAGATGTAGCATGATTGGGCTTGGCTTTGTGTAGCTGGCAGAGAAGGTACTTGTCTAGATAGTGAATCTAAGCTGCACCGAATTGCGATGAGAACTGCCCAATTTTGTGACGCGTATTGAATATCCTGGCTAACATAGAGATCTCAACCTGACAATCTAAGTAAGGTATCTTAAAAACTCCATCTCGCTACTCATAGTCCATCGAGGATCAAGACGACTTCACAAGATCATCGCTCACAAAAACAACGCGCGTCTTGCCCAGTCCCGCCTCGCTCCATCCTTTCTCAACATCCTTCATTGCAATCACCTTGACCTCCTTGCCCTTCAACCCAGCAGTCACACCAACCATCCCACCAAGCTCGCTCGCATACTCCCTCATGAGCCAGCTGCCCGGTCCAGCACCACGGAGCGCGACCCTCTTCCCTCGTAAGATGGCTCCAGGGAGAGTAATGTCCCCGTCGCCAGACACGGAGCCAATGTGCACATACTGCACCTCCCTCTCCGACTTGGGCAAGGCCTTGAGCAGTTCCACCACAGGACTTCCATAGACGTAATCCAGCACAACATCCACCTCGTCCAGCTTCGACCAGTCCGTCTCCTCACCATTGAGTACGATGCGCTTGTCGATCGGAATCTCCTCCATGGCAGCAGCATTTCTCGCAATACCGACAATCCGACCGGCACCCTTGGCACGAGCAACATCCACAGCCACGCGCCCGCTAGCACTCGTCACCCCCAAAATCGCGACAGAGAAGCCCTTCTGCTGCGGCGCCGCACGCGCAGACAGCGCCATCCAGCTACTCATGACGGGATTCATGTAAGCAGCGACGACAGCAGCGTCCGCGCCCTCTGGGAGCGGCGATGCAGCGGCTCGCTCAACGTTGACGAATTCAGCAAAGGTGCCTGTCGCGAGGGCGGCGAAGAAGTAGCGTTGACCGGTGGTCGGGTCCTCGCCTACGCCGTCTGCGCCGGGGAGGTGAGGGAGGGTAGAGGCGGTGTAGTGTTTTCCCGAGGCGCGGGAGAGGACGAGGCGGTGGACGCCAGTTGCGAGGACGCGGAGGCGGATTTGTGTTGGGGATGGTTCTGGGAGGTCCGGGACGGTTGTGTAGGTTGGGGGTGAGCCCCAGGTGTTGACGAGGGCTGCGTGCATTGTGTATGGGCGTGGTTGATGGGCGTGACCTCTGAGATTGTTTGATGAAGAAGACAAAGTTGGTAATACGCTGCTTAAATACTGACTTGGGGGTTTAGAAAAGTTGAGACGATGTCTAGGACCCAGGCAGTTATATACTGTTCGACAGTTGAACAAAGAAAGCCAGACAAACATTGTGACCAACCACATCGTTCAATATTCCAGGGCCGGCAAGTTACCTCGACATATATAATCCTACTCAAGTATCCGTCTTACACACTTAGATACTAAGCGGCGACGCCACTGCGAGACGCTGAGCATGCAGTCTTTTGCGTAGTAAGCAAGCCAAAACCACCCCTCGTCTGGTCTCGCTGCGCCGCGCTCGGCATTAGAAAGTAAGCCGCGCGCGGCCGATGACCATGCCTCCCAGCTAACGGGCTCCAGACTAACGAGCTCATCTCGCGTCGTGGTGGCAAAAAAATGGCCTCAAGCTTTCTTTCCCGCGCGACAAGCTTTCGTGTAGGGCTGAATGGGGCGGCGGGCGGTACTGGTTTGACTGGCTGGCTAGGAAGACACTAACCGGACTGCGTAAGCCGTGCGGAGCGGGTTGCAACAAGTTGTGTGTCATCCGGGACGCCGGCACCGCAAGCGAAAAGTCCGTCGGCCTTCCGGAGGTCAATGGATCCTCCGCTCCGTACGGTACGGATGTTCACCAGCACCCTCAACGGCATCAACTGACGTGGAAGGCTCACGGAAAACGCCTCTTTCTTTCACGAGTTGTTTGCTTCTTGTATGTTTTTGAAGTATTTTTAGAAGCCTAATGTGAAGTAGCATTAAGTCTATGAAGGTTTTGAGTGATCTCTTCGCCATCTTGGAGGGCTTGAGGGCCAAAGTCACCCTAGAAGAGGGGCAATACTAAGTGGAGATTGGTTTACTTGCAGCTCGGCCGGGCCCGAGACGCGGACGCCATTGACAACATCATCGTAGTTTTCGGTACTGTCTCACAGCCGACCGGGTGGATCTAGGCTCCGTCTTGACATCTCCTTCACATTGATTCTACCGAAGTCCGAACGCTTCGGCCGAGCTCATGAAGATCTCATTAATAATATTGATAGTACCTAATACTCGAATTGTGGCCTTTGCCGTCCTCCCTGGATCTATTTTGAGGCTAAATTGTTCGTTCTACATGTCGAACCGGCTTTGGTACTGGCTAGGTCTTAAAGCGAAACGGTCTAAGACCACCTCGGAAATCATATTACATATTACCGGTCTCTTCGACTACTGAGTTGAATCTTGAACCTGGTCTTATGGGACAATGCTGTTGGTATATACGTCAGCAGGGCCGACCTTTCGGTTGCATCAAAGCCAGAAGGCGTAAGCAGGGCCCTTCTAGGAACGTTAATGTTTCGAGCAAGGTCTTACAGTGTTATCGGTATTATGAAGAAGGCACCGTTTCTAAAATTGCAATCTTGTAGTATTTGGCGCTAATTGAGAAATCAAGTGATTTACATCCTGTCAGGTTATCATCTAAGGTAGTTTACCCATTCACCAGACTTTGCTGCCTGATAGGCGCGTCATCTATATAGAAACTCGTAAGCGATTGGCCCTCAATCATTTAGGGAAAATTCCATTCGGTTGATAGAATGTTTGGGCTCTATTTGGAAGTCAAAAACTTGTTATCGCGATGTCGCTAGATGAAGCTCAAAAAAGATGTTATCCTGTCCTCAGACTGAGCCACTGCCACCTGACTCCTGAGCGATGGAGAAAAGCTGGCTGGAAGACTTCCAGGCTTGACGCGCAGGCAGTTTCAGAGTCGCTACTAGAATCATGGCCATGTAAAATACCTAGAGATAGCTAGCCAAGATTCTTGTCATAACATGCACTCAACTCGCCTATCATCTATCGTAATGACGACAATGTTGATAACCTAGGTACCGGAATATTTTGCTCCACTCAGCACACTTGATAGCGTCCACGATTGTTTCACTTGCCTCGTAATATTGCGTTGTGTTTGAATCACCAGTGTCTCCAAATTTTTACTACATCCTTTCTGTTCGCAAGAAGTTTCTAGTTGATCTAGTCCTAATATCGGATTGACAACAGGTGGGCATTGCGTAGATGAGCCGCAGCGCTTGGGAAGCCTTAGCCAATTCCCTGCCTGGAGGACCGATGTCGGACTGAAAGTCGTTCAGCGTACATGTTCGTTCCGCATAACCAAAGCAGCATTCCGCTTTCCTGCGACATGGGCCGTCAGCCAATGTCAGAGCTGTCTAGATTGTTCTAGCGGCTCGCATCGGCAATGCATATGCCCAGGCCCACTACAATTTGGTCGTCTTTGCACAATAGCAATCGTTAAGATAAGCCTTGTATGACAGGACAAAAGGGTCGCCAAACCCTTTGAGTCATTGATTCTAAAGTCAACACTGTCTGCCCTTCATTACCAAAAGATGTCAGATCCTCCAGCCATGATGCAGAATCCTACCATCCAAGATGTACAGATGCCGGTTATTCTTCGACAAGCGATAGGCGCAGCTAATATAACTGCCGCCAGGAAATGCTTTAAAGCGTACACAAAATAGCTAGATAAAGATATCTCTTTCTAAAATTATACTAAAGAGCTCAACGATCTACCTAGAAAATACTCACCTCCATCCGGCGCACTACTTCTTATTATAGATTTGATAAGTAGAAACATCCTGGGTATATTACGATACGACCTCTACATCTCGAGTCACGTTATTTCCTGAACCGCCGACCTGACGCTCGATACTACGAAATCAAACGATTATTCGTTTACCTAGAGGTAAGAGGCAAACAAGTGGCCAGACTTTTGGTCCGTAAGGTACTGCGGTGCGTAGAGGAGTAAGGTTATGACGAGGCTCTATTCGATACTATAACTAAGATATAAGCTGCAATTAGACTATATGCTTTGGAGGGATTCAAAGAAATATCTCCTTACTACCACAACCCTCTTAACGGAGCTATTTATATATCTAAGAGGCTGTCTGAACCCTAAGTGAGGAACATGCTCCTCAAGTTATGGCCGTTTCTGGTAGATAAGGCCATGCCAAAGCTGCGTTGGCTATGGCTCGAAAAGCCAGAGCCCGATTTTGGGAAGAACAAACTACGTAATGATCGAGACAGTTTCTCGCGGTTGATTCCTAGCTCTGTAGATAAAGCCAAAACCAGAGACCAACTCAGCGCGCTCTACAAGTGCCTTACATGTTCTGTTCACGGGCCATAGTCCAACCACTTCTTAGATTACTGTCTACATGTCAAGGATCGGCAGCACTACGTACCTAGGCCAGGTCTCTATGCTCGTCAATTACGCCCTTTGGTCTCCTGCAACGGATCTGAGTCGGCGAAACTCAGTTATGATGTGGAACAGATGAATCAGAGGCTGATGATACGGCATGGGCTAGATGTGTTGGGCGGGTTTCAGCAGAGAATATGTGAGGCTGGGTAAAAGACGAAGAACGATAGGGCTGCAGCAGGATGGCAATTATCGAGTCTTGAAAGCTGCGCATCCACGGAGCCAAGATACATATAATTTAATCGACTTCTCCATGTCAGTATTCTAAATTCTGGTGGTTCTTTTTATTTTATTTTAAGGAAAACAAAGTCTTTTAGCCGGAATAATAACGGATTGCCGAATTTAGTTGCGAGAGCGTAATAGCTCGCGCAGAACCTCGAGGCATCCGTGTAGACAAGATGAAGAATAGGTTTTGCCAATTGCGTGCAATAAAAAGCCCTATTGGAAGGACTGCGAAGCACTTTCCAGCTAGGTAGGCCGATGCGAGTCTTTGTGATATAAGCTGGCAGGCTACGGTGATGCTGATTTTTTTTAGCACATCGCTGATCTGAAAGAACATGAAGAAAGGCTGACATCACGCTTAAAGTCGTCAAGCCATGATTTATTTCCGCCAGTGTCTCGTTCAAAGGTCAATCACTATAATACGCACTGTTTGCCCTGCCCATAGTCGCGAACTTTGGCTTCGGCTTGCACCTACTCATCGAACAGGACAATTTTTCCTGGTATATAAAGTTATCATCCGGCGGCATATGGCTTCCAGTCTCGGGGTTATTGGGCACATTGTCTTCATCACGTCAAGAGCAAGTTCTCGTGCAAGGCGTTTGTATGCACTGTCGCTGTAAGAGTCCCGAGCCAACGAGGGACGCGCAAGAGGACTTCGTCTAATGAACGAATATCCAGATTGGATAAAGTGGCTTGATAGCATCCGTAACGGATCGCCCATCTTTACATGGGCATTGACACCGAATGCGTGGTCATACTCGGGATGGACTTCGGCGTCGGGAAGTTTCGTAGCTCTAGTCAAGATGACTCATTTTGAATGAGGGGGAAGACAGAAACACGGTTGACTTATGCCCTCCCGTGTCTGGCCTCCTGTGTCTGGCGGCTGTGCAATTAAGATTCAACCGGCTTAGAAGATCTGCCAACGGGAGCTAGACAGAAGGGCTCGGTCGATGTTGAGCAGTCTTGTGGTCTTACCGGTAATCAAAAGGAATCCATTTCGTCAAGACCCGCGTCTGACTGTCCTACGTCTTCCTCTCTAGCGCTGTCTCTGGTATTGAGTTTCTGCACGTCTTTCTTTGCGGGGCTTCACGATGGGCTTATGCAAGCGAACGGTTGCTAGACGAGACGCTTCGGAAAGCTCGACATGGGACTATTTGCGAAGAGCGATGCGCTTTCTATCTAGTTGAGGACACAACAGGCCTCAACCTGAATCTCGTGATCTTGAAACCCGCGGCCGCGGGCTGCATGCATTCTGACGAATCTTCGGAGTTGGTGTCCAACGGTAAGCTTTCAAACAGACCTTCTCCTGAGTCTAGAGATAGCGATTACTGAATATGGTGTGCCGTGACACCAAACTCTTTATCGGCATGCACTGAATCGTCTGGGATGAGAATATCGAAGCCAGAATTAACGGGACTTGAAAATGGCTGCAAGTCCGCCGGAGTCGAGGCCGATAAATGAGGCTTGGAATACTGCCGATATTTGCTTCCGGCGGGAGGGTTGCAATGGTTGATTCTATCGCACACCATCGTATTAACAAATTAGGTATCCCGGACTTTAGGTTCCATGTTCAGTTGGGACAGGTCTTGTGATTGTCATCTCGTTTGGTTCATGTCGGCGTCCTCGCCGGTTCGGCGAGCGCACCGGGAGCCCCTTTTTGCAAAACCCAAACTCACGATCCGGATCACACAATACGCACGAGACCGAGTAAAGCCAACTAACTTCTCAGATGTCCCGATCTGTCCGTACGGAGTAATCATCTCTTAATTGGCCAAGACTTCATACGAGTCGCGACGAAGCCGAAAACGGCAGCCTAGGCATCGGCCCGGAGACATCGCAACCCAACCTCTCCAACAGTCACCTGTCAGGTCGAGAGGGACCGAACTCAACCATTTCGTTTCATCGGGAAAGAGTTCGAATGCAAGAAGCGGCATATGCACAAAGATATTTACACGGTCCAACTTATATCGCATGCACAGTTAAGAGCTTAGGCTGTGAGAGCTACCCAACCCTTGACCCGATCTTCAGACAAACATGGAACATGTCAAACAGCATAGCCTCCACAGGATAAGAGACTTCCATCTTATGCCCACGGTTCCAGAGACCCCGTATTGCTATTGCAATCAGACATAGGGAATTCGCCTCAAAGATGGGTCTTTCAATCTCACCGTCCCCAGCTTTCTGATTCACGTCTCCTCCTCAGCCCAAAGACGTTGGGCATCACTACCCCATTTTCAAGCTTCGGGCCCCCATCTATCTGGCTGTGGAGTTGAGAGATCTTCAGGGACTTTGAGCTACACGAAAGTCTTAGCAAGCGGAGGCGTATTGCCCGCATGTTGTAGACTTGCTTTAGTGTGGTGTAGATACCGCCTATCATTGCTGTATCTGCCTCGAATGGAGCTGCGACCCGAACGTAAGGCAGCGTGGGTCGATCCTTCAGCTGAGGGATACGGTGGATAGATCTGGCGAGAAGAGATTGAGTGCCGTTCGACTGCCGTGGATCACAGACGGGGTGGTGCGCGAATGCTTCAATCACAAGAACTGGGCCGAAGAGACACAGAGATACCCGAGAAGTTGTGCCGTGCCGGGGCGGCTGCATCCTTCAGCAATCTAGAACGGAAATACATTTCCTTTGGAGCGACCTTAAGCACACCCTCGACAATACTCGGAGCCCGATAGTGATATATCATGGCATGTTAGAAGTCTAGCGAGGTCTCGTTGCTGCATCACCGGTCAAGGCCTCAAAGTCTAGGCCAGAGGACGGTAGGATTCGTACTCCCACCTTACCCACCCCTTAAGCCCCTGTCATTCTTCAGCAAGCTGCAGTCTGCATCGCCTGGGTACCGACAGGATCGAAACGACGATCTCGGTGCAATGCACCCGGTCAAAACCAATCAACTTTGATGCGTCGGTCCATATGATCCCGATGTATATTCGCGCATAACCAAGTTCACCAATCAACGGAGACAGCGGCGAGGCACACATCGGAGAGGTCCGCCTCTCTCGCAGGTTCGGTACGAGGACAGCGTTTCAGCGGCCTGTTCAAGGGTGTGTGAATGATGTATCCTGCCGGCAGAATGGCACATCTGGGGCAATATTCCCGCCGGGCGGTGTCATTAATGATCGTAGAGTCACACACACTCTTCTCTTTCTAGATAGCTCTCCCCACAGTGGCAGAGCAGACAGATGCGGACGGCAGCGGGCGGTGGGACGAACCGTTCAGGCGAACCAGCGTGCCGGCGCGAAAGCGAGAGATGGGAAAGTAATCAACCCGCATACATGGTTTCTTTTTCCCCCGGCTGGGCTTGCTGTGCAATGACTCAGTTGACGGCAATTCGGTCGAGTCACAAAGCCGTCTTTTCTATCACACTGCGCGGTGGGATGATGTACGAGTATCCCTACTCTGTACAGTCGCAAGTTCGCCGCTTATTTGCTTCCGAACACACGGCCTTTTGAACGGAGGACGTCGGGATGGGCCCGAACGAGGAACGGACGAAACTCCCGGGCCAGCTCCTTGAAAAGAACATAGACTTTGACGATCCAGCCCAGCTGGCGTAGCGACGCGAGGAGGTTAACCAGGGGAAAGAAAACTTGTTTCTAGCGCTCGTGGAGTCTGGACTGCATCTCCCGCATACCTCTGTCATTCGTGGCATATATTCCATCGAACAACACTGCACATCCCGAGGCCAGCGGGTCAAGGGGTGACTGATGTGTTGACGCACATCCACATCGCGATCGGCCACGTCAAATCTCCATTACTGTCACCGCCCCCATTCTCGCTCGACCGCTTCTCCCCTTCAGCAAAAGAGCAAGATGAATCGCGCCTCAATCATTTCACGTTACGGAGTACAGCGACCGGACAGGAATGGAGCCCGGCTATGGTGTTTGATGAGAGCCCCTCTCCCATTCCACCCCCAGGGCAAAAAGAGCCCATATCGGAAATAGAGCCTGCAATTCTTTTACGAATCAGATTCCGGAACCATGCCATTGGGAACCCCCGAGACAGCCCAGCGGATCATGCGTTGATTGGCCTAGAGGCTCGGAGCACTGGGATAGAACGGTACTGGCGTCAGCCACATATGCCAGCCGAGCCAGGCTGCTGGGACTTTTTGCTGCCCTGAATATAGCTGCCGGGGCGGCAGGCGAAATTTGACCCTGTCGTGGAGTTTCTACGAGGGGGGGATTGAATGGGTATTCTGTAGGGACGAGATGACGAATGACGCTGATTCCCTGCTCACTTCCGAGTTCTGACCCAGATGACGGACGCCATCGCCGGCTGCCAGCTGAGAGAGAGGAGGAGAGAGAAAACTCTGCACCAGAGGGACGGAACCGCCGGTCGTGATCCACGGCGCTACTCATCAAGCGAAATCCACGCTCAGGCAGGGCACCAGAGGCAGAGAGAATGGACACACCGTCACACACGCAACCCATTTGAAAATAGTAGCATGATGGTGTATCTGTACGGGTACGCCCTCCGGCCGCCCAAAGTGAGTAGAACGAATGATCGGCTGCTTCGAGTCCCACCCCGGAGTTGACCGCTGGATCAGCACCGAGCTATCGAAAAGAAAAGGAGGAGGCCACCGATGAGGCCATCGCAGAGCGCGGTATGAGGGTGAAAATGCCTCCCTGTGTGCCAGTGGGAGCATGTTTCAAAATCATCAAAAAGTTTGGTTCGATACTTTGATAGCAGCGTCGGCTATTTTGGACTATCCCGCCCTGTCTATTGTGCAGTAGTGTGATGCCGGCAGGATATCTGCATCACAGGACGGGTTTGATTATGATTAGGGACAGGATTTTGCTACCCCTAACACATCAGTAACGTAAGGTAACCGGGTCTTTCGTGTCTTTGGTTCTTCAACCCGCTCCTCCCACGCGCTAGAAGCGAGCTAGAAACCTCTGCCTGGGATGTCAACTTCTTCAGCAGGTCAGGACAAGGGCCTCCCCTCGCCTGACTCGTCCAGCGGTCAATCTCACAACCTGCGTCCCCGACAGGGCCACGCTCGTGACAATCTTTAGCGGGCCACAAACCCCTGGACGCAGCTTGACCGGTGTGGAGTAGGGCCTTCATCGAGTCCTCTTTACGGTCAAGAGGATTTGCAAGACGCCCGCACCACTGGTCCCCTCGAAAGTTTAAACTGCCCAGGGGCCGGGGATAGGCCCAAGGGCCTGCCATCTTCACTCGACCGTTGAATGCTTAGTGGTCTTGCACTCTGGAAGGCTTCTTGAATTTCACCGGTTGGCTCGGACATATGGAAAAGAACGGTTTCCTCGCATATGAGCTTACTGAAGCTATCACACAAGACATCGGGTTCTAGGCGTTTACGGCACACCGGTCATACATATCGGTCGTAGCTTGAAGTCACTAACATTCGATCTCATCATCGGGCGAAGACTAGAAGCAATTCGTCCGACATGCCGAGAGAACAGCTGACTTTCTTCCGCCTCACCTCCTCTATCGAGACCGGCGCCTACCGATTGCAAGACAAAGAAGCGACGTTGGGGGTACAGATATGTCATAACATCAAAGCGTTGACGTGCAGCAGAGATGAGTTCGCGGGCATCGTCATGTCACTGAGGCACAGAGTTCATGCTCAGGTCAAAGCGAAAAACGCTCCCGGGCCACACTGAGACCTACGTCTCACGTGAAGCACTGCCCATTGTCGATCCTGATAGAAAAAAAAACTCTTGGTATGGATTTGGCGCTTAGAGAAACGTCGGATCCGCTCGGAGAAGACAGCGTCGGAGAAACGCAGCGCAGCAGGTATGTCGAGCCGCGGCTCTCCGTCACAAATCTTGGAGTACATCTCCAGCCAAGACCGAATCACCAAAGTATCGTCGTTCCCGAGAAAGCAACGCAGGCGGAAAACCACGGGCCCCGACCCGGACCGCAGCATTGAGCTCTTGTCGACACTTGGCCGACATGGCTCTTTTGCTCTCGGGGCAGGCAAACTGACGTCGTGCTGCCGTCTTCTTTGCGGCATCGGCGAGATCGCCGAAAAAGTCAAAAAGCATAATGAGGTTAACTTGCTGCGGGCTCAAGCTTTGCGAGGGGGATGGGTGAGGGTTGAGGGTGAAGGAAGGGGAAGGGGGTGGCGGTTTGGATCGTTGGAGATTTCCATTGCAGCATTTGGCAGGCAGCGCACGGTCGATCCGGTCCAGGGTGGATGGAACATGGGCAAAATAGTCACCTAATATTGCTTCCCCCTCCCAAATTGTTATCCCGTACGGATGGATGCCTTCAGCAGAGCCGGCATCAACCGGTGACAGGTATGATGAGTCAAGCGCATCACTCTTCCGCAAATCTATCGAGAGTCGAGACTTCTCGAGACGAACCCGAAGGGCCAAGCGATAATTAGGTTGCTATGGGATGTGAAGAGAACGACTGGTCGTTCCCGCCTTTGCCTTCATTCAACTTGTTGACCGGTAGTGGGTCAGACGTCAAACTATCTTCATCGGTCTGGCGAAAGGGAACACCCATCACGTTCTCAACGGGTTTGAACGGGCGAGCTCCTTGCTAAACACGAGGCGCTACCATCCATCCGCGATACTACCGGTGACGGGGCCGGGCGGCAAGCGGCCGGGGCTGACGGAAAGGGCTGCGCCGGTTGATGAGTAGTGGAAGGGGAGAAACCGTCGACCAGTGGCTTCCCCGTTGAATCGAATGACATTTTCCACGTGGTGAAAGGATAGCCCCGTCGGAAAAACGCCAGCTTGCGGAGGCTGCGGAGCGAAGACGAGCACACACACACACACACAAAGACAAGGCGAATTTGAAACGTCCCCGAGAATGGGACAATAGTCAACCCGTCTGGGAACGCCTAGCGGGAGTCCCATGTCCGCAGTGGAGAGCCACATAGAGCCACTTCATCAGCTGGAAGTTCTCTGATACGGGAATGAAGTGGGTGGACTACGCCACGCGAACGGCTGCAAGTTGCGAGTTGTAACTATGTACTAATTGCTAGCTCTCAAAAGACCCTGGATGGGGAAAACGGAGACGAAAAGATGGATACGATATTAAACCAAAGAAAACAGCATACATTTACTAGGAAGATGTCGTCAGTGCAGTCACATAAAAGAAGCGGTGACCTTATCAATCTCGTCGGAAATGATGGCCTCTGCATCGGAAGATCCACGTCCTCACTAGCGTCGGCACCTTGAGAGGTAGCTGGAGCTCAGGAAAAGACAAGGCTCACGCAGTCATGTACGGATACTGCAGACTGCTTTGAGTGCTGGCTGGTCAGGGCGAGTAATATGGCACGAACTGGCATTGGGATGCGCCTCTCCGTCGTTTCGCCTTGACAAACGAATTCTGAATGATCTCCGCAAGACAGGGGCTGGGCCACGTGCAGACCGATGGGCTGTGTCCCAAACTCTCGTCCATCGATCTGGTTGAAGAAATGAAATAAATGAATACATGAGAAAAAGTGACCTGACATGGCCTGGTAGGCTGGCACGTCGCACGCCCTCGAGCCTTGGACTTGTGGACTGCCGAGGCATAATATGGATGGGGATGTACTTATCCCCCCCCAGGCCCTGCCAGAACTGCGGACGCACAAAGACATGCATAAGTTTGAACCCCGGTATATGCCCATTGCATGCGACGGTGCGAGATCCAGAGACTGGGTGGTCTGGGCAGATACTTTCAAGTTCCCGTGCTTCTTGTTACATTTTGCGGAATTTTTTTTGACCTCAGCCAAGCCAAGAACAACGTCTGTTTTGCAACTGAAATCTTTAAATGAACTTCTCTCTCTCTCATCTCATCGAGGTGAAAGTGAGGCAACTAGCTTGAATGTCTGCCCCAGAGTCACTAAGGCGTTCTCGGAAAGCGTTCAGCTGTCACACTGCAGCCATGATGCCCGTTCCAGAGAGGACTGGGCTCTACGGATAGACTCCAGAGTCTCATTAGACGTGGGAAACGCTGCCTTGACTCGAGTAGCGCATTGCACCACCTCCGGCATCTATCCGTACGGATTCCGCCAGGGGATATGTCTGAACTGCCCGTTGCTCGACGTCGACTGTCGAACCGTTCTTGTCAGTACCGTTCGTACGTGAAGCCAAGCCCTGCGTCGGCACCGCGCGGCTGCGCCAGCATTGCGTTCTGCATCTACCCTTGCTGTGCTGCATCGCTTTCTCTTTCTCTGTCAGAACTGCCTCCTTCTTTCACGTCCTCGACGCGAGTGCGGGGAGTTGTCTTGTCAAATGTACAATGTACCGAGCTCTAGGGCCATGCACAGGAGGACCATACCCTTAACCTTTGGGTCTCGTCATTGCCCCTGTCCGGCTCTGTAGCATCGAAGGTCCTAAGTCCCCAGCCCAGGTGACGAGAATAAGATCAGGGAAGCTGCATTGTTGCCCCCCTCAGTTACATTTCAATCTGGCTTTCGTCTCTGAGTGAACGCGTTCTTGCCCTCCTCCTGTACCCCTTGATCGTCTCGTTTCTCAGCTCTACCGCGTTCAGTGACGACTCATACCCAGACCCCTTGCACAAGGGGGAGGGTCCCCGGTGGATGTCCCAGCGGTTTCTGGGCCTTGATCACTGATGGCACGCAGTGAGAAGCGCACGTTCTCTTGCTTCCATAATCCCTGCCGGGAGCTCGAAAGTCATGTGTCTGGGGACCCATTTCTGATTCGTAATTGGTGAAGAGAGACCTGGTCAAGGAGACGACAGAGAAAGAGCGTATCCGCACTCCGTAGAGAGGCAACAGCCAGCCCATCGAGCAAGGCAAGGCACCTTGTCGAGAGAGAGAAGAGCTGTGAAGACGCACTAGCGTGCAACATCCCCGACCAAATCTCCCAAGATGGTTAGTTTACTCACTGTGAGAAAACTCTCTTTCTCTGCCCTCCTGCTTCTGGTATGGCTTGGTGTTTAGCGTCAGCTACTCGATGGTGGCCAAGGATCACCAACCGTCCAAAGTATACACGTCAAGCAGCTCAACAGCTGTCTTCTGGCTCGCTGGTCCTCCATCACCCCAGTCCAACCCCCGTTTTGCGTGGCCTTCCTCCTCAAATCTTGCACCGTCATCGAATAGAAGCTCGAGGAGGGCAAAGTAGTTTTTGGGGACGAGCCGGTGCCTGTTTCGCTATCTCTGGGAGTCTTGCCGTCCGTGAAGAAGGATCACCCCTGGCGCCAACTAGTCTCGAGAGCCAATTTTGGGCAAAACTGCCCTATGGCAAGCCATGTACGTCTGGCGTGCAAAGCCAACTCAAGCGTCGTTATGGTTTGTTTGGCTACCCGTGGTACCCGGCCGGCCACCAGTAGAATAGTACGGGTCCATCCAGTGGGTTTTCCGTCCCCTTTTCCTTTTCCCACAAACCATGACGCTGAGAGCATTAATGGCTGGCGGCATGGAGGCAAAGATTGCAAAGCAGCACGTACGCACACCGGCGCGGAGGGAAGACGTCTAGCAACCAAACCAAACGAGACCAGGCCGAGCAACCGATGAGAAAACGGAGCCACAAGAGTCGAGGAGCCAGGGATAGTTACGTAGGGACTGCGCGCCGCCGGTCTGGTATGCGTATCTGGGAGGGTGGGAGGTTACCCATGTCTCTCGCTGTGTAGGTTCCTTGCTTGGGCTTTGGGCCAGTCTACCTACCCCATACGTGTGACCGACGAACAGACAGACAACATATCCAGTGCTGTGCAGCGGCAGCGTGTGCGACTCGAACTGTGCGTCCATGTATGTATCCATACGGATACACTATTCCTACGAGGAGGAGGGGAGACTCGGGCACCACACTCCCCCCAGGACGGCCCAAAAACCTACGCACACCCCCTCGGACCGGGCCTGAGTCTGAGGGATTGTGCTCCAAATGGCGACGAGCAAGAGCCTGAACACTGCGCGCACCCTTCCTTTTCGGCCTGCCGCATCAATTGTATCTTTCTGCCCGATCCGTCCGTCCATTCTTCTCTCACTCACTCACTCACAAGCCACCTCCATGGCACCAAGTTCCAGTGGCCCACGGCCTGGGTTTCTAACCTTTCTGGAGCCTGGCGAGCCAAAGAGCAAGGGCCAAGGGGGCAATCATAATTCTGGGACCATGATGCTTGCTGCCCGTCAGTCTGGTCTGCCTTTTGGTCCCCCCGCCGGCTCTGGCTTGCTACCTAGGACTCAGGCACATCAGTGGCTCCTTGTTTGTGTCTCTTCCTTCTCCCTCAGTCTGTCTGTCTGTCTCTTTGGTCTGGCCCTCCAACTCACCCCCCCTTCGTCCCGTTTACCTTACATATACCTCCGACGTAGCGGTACTTGTATGGCCCTGACCTTGCATGACCCAGGCACATTCTTTGCGTGGGTTCCCTGAGCGTCGCCCACTGACTCCATCCATCATAGTCTCCAAGCACCAGGCCATCTATATACAGAACCTCCAAGCACCTCTCTCACACGCTCTTCACACTCTCCTCGCCTTGTTCCCCATCCGAATCCACACTCTTGACAACACTTCGCCCCGACCTTTAAATACAAACGCGCCCACCCTTTTCTCGACTTTGACGACGGCTTCACCGTATTTCCAGCTCTATATCGATCTTTTCCCACCAGGACTTCTCCCTCCTTGTTGTTTCCGTCTACCAACTCTTGAACCTTTCTCGCCAAAGCCCGTATCTGCTGGCCACCACACACCCCTGACTGTACGACTCGGATCCCCGCCGCCACTGATTTACACCGTACTCAACCCATTTCGACTAATACCCGCCGCCTGGGTTTTTTTCTTGTCCCTTCGGATCTACCTCCGGTCACCACGTCCCACGAAAAACACAACACCCAGAAGCAGCAGCAATGTGCAACTACACTCAAGTACGTCTCGACCAACAAACAACGCATCTTCTCGACGATGACGGATATTTGCTATTCATGCCAGGACTTTGGATTGACATTTTGGTGCCTCACAGAGAGAATTTCACTGCGGCCACGTCCGCTGGATCGTCTCGCGGTGGTGCCCAGTCTACACTCGCACACAACGACGCTGCCCCCCGTGCGTGACACATTTCGAGTATAGGTACGTCCGCTGTCGTTTCTTTTTCCCTTCACCATGGCACCCTCTTGCAGATCTGGACGGATCAAACCGAGTCATTCTTCCTCACCCTTCCTCTCTGACTCTGCTTTTGGACAATATACTGACGTGCATCAAAAACAGGGGCGATGAAGTTTGTGGTATGTCCTCTTCTCTCTCCACGGCAACGCCGTCCTTCATCCTTTCTTTGCTCTTGGAGTCGATCATCGCCCATTCATCCACGCCGGGCAGGGGTGCGTGCTTCTGCTGTGTCTGTCTGCTGCCACGGAAATGGGATTGTGTCTCCAACTCCACTCAAACTCCAAGCACCTGGATTTGGGACTGGCATGGGGGTGTATGGCAAGGAAATTTGGCCCGCCCAATCTCCCTGTTCGCCCTCCTCTCTCAGAGTCAGAGACCACAGAGCAAGCCAAAGCATCGATCACAGACACAGCAGCAGCAGCAGCAGCAGCAACCCTTCTCCCGTGTGGCGGTTGATGCGGTTATTCTCTCAGCTTTCTTTTCCCTTCAGCCTTTACTACCCTGCACTTCCGTTCTAGACTTTGGAGCTAACATGTGTCTCATCGCAGGCGAATGCAAGCCTTCAGCACCGATCGTGTGGGAGAGCATGATCAGACGCAATAACACGCCAGTTGGATTATAAGGCCATCGTCGAACCAAACCGACGAGACCCTTTTTCATCATTCCCTTTATCCACCATTTTTTAGACAACATTCCGATTCCGAAAGGCCCACGCCCGGGGTGCAGATCCAGTCTGCGGCACGTCCTCTCCTCTTATCACATCTCACATTCTCATACGACCGCTTTGGCTCTGTCCCTCCGGCCTCTTGGGACAAAGTGCAACACCAAAGAGATGGGATGAGAAGAGGATTGTGCAAGACAATTTCGTCAAAAATTTCGCCTATACCAATTTTTTTTTATCTTCAACATTTTTTTGATACTTGGCAACCTCGAGGAAGAGTCGCGTCACACAGCCACACAACCAACCCGCCAAGCATGGCCCTAGTCAAAGGGAGCGGCGGCCTGGTTCGAGAGACGACAATTACACGGTACCGGTGTATTTGGCTCCGGGGCCATCACCAACCTTGGCTTGGGCACATCGACGATGCTGCATCGCGCTAAGGCAGCCTTCCGCGACATTTTGTCCATATGGACGGGCCCTTTTAACAAGAAACCGACGCCGTCTCTCATTTGAATTCCCGTCTGCATGGCTTCGACAGGACCGGTGGAGGGAAGATGGCTGCATACACGCAGTAAGAGGGGGACGGATGAGGGGTCTCGACCACGCTGATCCCACATGATGAGCCAAGCAACACATTTGCATGGCTCACGCTGTAAGAGGAGGAATATTTTATTATCATTGAAAGAGGGGAGGGAAGAGGGAGATTCTTTCGGCCAAAAAGAAAACACAGCAAGGTGCAAACCTGCATCTCACTCACGGCGTTTGCGAATTCGAGCATTGCGGACAGGAAGTTACGGCGCTGACACGGAAACGAGCATTTCAACAATTTCCTTTATTTTTCTGAGTAGGAGGAGGAGGAAGAGGCACCAACAGACGGGAAAACAACAAAGAAAAACAGACCGCCACACACACAGCTAGTAACAGCAACAGCAACTTTGTGTGGGCACGAGGATCAGCAGCACGCGGAGAGAGTGCGGAACCATGGGTTATTTGGACGGGAGGGTCCGCAAGGGTGGGAAGCAAAAGAAGAGACGGCGTCGCGGACTATTCAACTTTATTCGGGCGCCTACGCCGACCACGGCACCGGGCTAGCGGCGGCTCTCCCCGGTCAAGCAAGACGAGACGAGACCGTCTACCCTCCATCACGGCATCTCTCGCTCAGTCTTTCCTCTGTCTGCTCATGGTCGGTCAGGTCGTGCATTAGCCTATGTGGCCCGCGTTTGTCTCGGCTCCCGACTTTTATCACCTCCACACAACCTACCTCACTCTTACTCCTACTCTCACTCTCACTCACTCACACGCGTTGCGATAAAAGCACTCAACGGTCTTTAACCGCAGACACTTGGCAGCATTTTCATCCGGCGATGGTTTCATTTTGTTCTTGATTTCGGCGTGTTTCTGATTGGAAAGCAAGGGAAAGTGAATCGGAGTTTGGGATAAGGCACCAGCATGTTTTTCATCGTTTGTTCTGCTACCACACGGCGGACTGGGTAACGGGAGTTTGCATACACATCTTTTTAGTTACTTTTGCTTATGGCCTCTTCCAATTCCCTCCATCCATCACCATTTCGAATGGTGGTGTAGAGGGAAGAGAGAGCGCAAACACTTTTCCTGTACTTACATACCCACCAATACCTTGTCACACATCTTTCACCACACAGATGGGTGCACTTTGGCAGCACAGCACAAACGGCGCAGTAGCGCTGATACCAGAAAAAAAAGAGAATTGAGAAAACTTAGATACCTACTTTACACTGCTTGCGTGTTCACTCCTCATTAAACCCTTGCCTCTTTTAGCGAAAGCTCCATGTCTCTCGTGTTCATGTGCCCCGAATGCTTCCCAAGGCGCGGCTTCGTACCTCGCAGAATGTGGGTTTCCGTGATACTTTTCGAGGGATTACACACTACGGAAGAAAGCGCAGGAAAAGGTTCAAAGTGCGTGCAGTAGCCGACATTCTGCAGCGTTCAACCTCCTTGCACACATACCTTCGCAAGTATACACAAGTACATCCACCCCCGACGCCATTTCATCTAGCCCACCCAGTGACTCTCCATGGCCGTCCCTCTTCGAAATCCATCCTCGAACATGAGATGACACGGCCAAACACGCCCGGGCCAGAGAGAGACTAGAGCAAAACAGGGTCTCCATGTACCGAGCAACGCTGACTGGGCAAATTTCACCGCTTTGGTACACGCAACGAGGGTTACATGGTTCGTGAAATAAAGCGTGCTAATTATGAGGGGTACTTTCATGGGCCATTTACCATTCATTGCAAGGCGAGACACGACAGGGCTTGACAAGGAAGAGTGGAGAGGGGCTCTTCCGGTTAGCTCGACCACTACAAAGTACACACACGTCACAGGGTTGGTGCTTGATGTGCTTAGTGCTGTAACGTGTGGGAGGGACCGGAGAGAGAGGAGCAAGGGTGTGTGTGAGTGAGCGACTGAGAGAGAGAGCGTGTGTGTGTCTGTCCGTCTACATGTGTGTGCAAGGGGAGGGGAGGCATGTACGCGCGAGGAGGATTGACCGGTGAAGCTGCACTGCAGTGGCCCGCCGTGCTCTCGTTGGTTGTCGTGTTACGATGTGCTGGGCAGAGCGTGAGAAAGGCAGACCGAGCTTATGGACAATGGGACCGGTGGGAAATGAGATAGGTGATAGGGGAATCAGGATAGCGAGGCGGTGATGTCGGGCAATTTTGGGTTCTGTTGCGCCGTCCGGGCCTTGCGTTTGACCATGAGCAAACGGGTCGAATTTGGGTTGCTAAGAAACAAGCGGCGGGCAGTTTTCGTTTGAGCGGGTGGTGATGGAATCAATGGCACACACACACACACGCACACACACCACGCAAACGATACCTGACACTGACGGCCGTCAGCCATCCCTTTGCGGCCCGATGCCGCCCACTCTGGACTGACCGATATTACAGACTAGACGTCCTCGGTGAGGGATCAGGTGTAGAACGAGTGGGAGTGCCAGGGTCCTGGACGAAGGAGCGACTCCCACGGCATCAGACGGGGTTGTTGGCGTGGGGTGAGAGAGCGTTTCGTGGGACCCTTCAGATTTGTCGATTCCGTCACAGAAAGGAAGCCCTCCCCTCCCCGTCTATAGATACCGAATACAGGTTGGCTCGTGGCACGTATTTGGGCATCTAGGGTCCCGCAAGCCACCACGCTTTTCTCGAGCAGTAGCGTGGTGGCTGTCTTTTGGTGCTTCGGAACTTGGAACAGCTCGACCTGCCCAACGTGGGAGAACGTGGGATCAAGAAGAGAGAGGGAGGGGGTGGGGGCTAGTGGCAGTTAGTATGCACGACGGGGTATACCAGATGGTCATCTGAAGGTGTTTCGAAGTGCCTCCCGCGCGCTGGCCCCCGTCGACGACATTGATGAACGGCGTGAGGTGAGGTTTGGCGTCGTGGGGTGTAAGTGGGCATTGGCGATTCCAAGCCAGAGACCAAGTTGGGCACACAGGACCATGGAACAATGGGCTGCCTCTCATTCAAGTGAACGCGGCTGCTGGCAGTTGGGATGCCGTGCATCGCATCGCAGCTCAGCTGATGAGAGAAAATGGGTCGGGCACCGTCCAGCGCAATTGTACAGCAGAGAAGAAGCATTACAGATACGATAATGATATTTCTGGCTACACGTCATGTAAGGATACATTTGATGATGCGCTGCGACGCAAATGCGAGACCCCATCAGGCACGACGGGCCCCTCATTGGCGTACCTGTTGGGCGCTGTGCGACACTGTATGTTGTCTCTGGCGCTCTCGTTTAGTTGTCTTATGAGCCGCGGGGCGTTTGGTGCAGGGCTTTCGCAGATGTCTTGGGCGCCGGCATTGCACATCAATTATTCGAGGTACATACGAGGCGCGCGCGTGTCTGCGTGAGATATGTGAGGAGTGCTTAGGGGGGTGAGGGGTGAGAGTCTGTATGTTGTACAAGAAAGTGTGCATTTGAACTCGCTCACTATGAGTATGAGCATGAGAGTGAGAGTGAGAGTGAGCCTGAGCATTGAAACACTCGGTATGCCCACTCATGACGATGGGGCATCAACACTAACACACGCTTCGTCCCGATTTCCCAGTCTAGTCTCTCGGGACTGTACGAGATACTCGGCCTTTCAAGATGGCCTCTGTCAAGTTGGGTTGTGAACTTCTGGCAGCACACGCCGGTTCGGGCCACTCTAACGGCCTTCAGCCAAGCGACATTGGCAATGAAAGGCTTCATCGGTTGGCCCAACGGCGCCGTCCGGCGTAGCCCGCAGAGGCGAACCACATGGCACTCAAAAACACGGCAATCTAGCCTAGCCCAAGTTCTAACTGCCACGCCGGGCGATCAATATCGCAACCTGCTCAACTTGGGTGACCGGTGAAGGTGTGGATCTTGTCTCCTGTCTCCGTACGGAGAAGTCTCTCATCCTCTTCATCGTTTGCAGATTGATTCGACGCCAAGCCGGCTACGCTGGATAAATCCGTTGTCAAGCAGCATGCGGGTGTCAAAGAAGCTGCGCGTCGCAGCAAGCAAACGGTTTTTTAGGTCCTGCAACTCGGTCGTCATGAGGCATCATCGGCCCCCCCAGAGTGAATGAAAGAAAGGGTGGGCTAAAAATGGGGTGTTTGCCGTTATTGTAAGACTGTGAGAAGTACGAAGTACATTCATGGTTGTTGGCCAGTTCTTGAGGCCGCATTTTGATTGCATTCGCGCCGGATCAACAGTGCATTGCACGTCTGTAGGGTAAAAGCTAGTGACGCCTTCTTCGAAAGCTTGGGTAGAATACACTTTTTTGCGTCTTTCCAAGCACACGAGCTCACGTAGCAGTCAAGCACTACCGGATACCGTGGGGTTGAGAGGAGGGTAGGGTGCAACTCAAGATACCTATGTAGACCTACAGTGTTCCCGTACTCGACGCTCGGTTTCCGCCGGTTGAGCTGAGGAAACTGGCTTTCAGACTGCTGAAGCTCTTCACACCCTTCCCTGAGAATGCGCTGCTGCATGGAGCTATGGCCATTGGACGGACAGGGCCGTTGCATCCCATCCCATCCCACATTCACGTCGCAACGGCAGTTAAAGTAAGATGAGATGCCGGGGTGAGACTGTCATCTTGTCGTCAGAAATTGACCGGTATGGATACAGGCGCAACAAATGAAAAGCTTACCTGTCGCAACTCGCAAGCACGCAAGCACGCAAGCAAAGTGAGCGACTCGGGATGACGACTGGTTTTGTTCGTAAATTTCAGGGATGTCGTCCTTCATCTGGATGCTTGGGCCGTTGAAAAGAGTTTATCCCTCAGTCATAGCCTATGGCAACTTAGCCATGTGTGCAACCGATGAAGAGCTCGAGGGGTAACCCTCACAGGCCGAGAATGTCGCATCTGCCCCCCTCTCTCTACCTTCCCCCGTGGTGGCCTGCTTGCTCTTCGCGCCTGTCACATATCATATCCCCTAGTAGATCTGAAGGCTGCTTATCTGCCGTCACCAGCCTTCTTGTCACCTTCTCGAAGGGTAAAGCCCCCCCAGATGAACAGAGCGTCTCCGGATGCGCCTAAGTGCTGAAGATAATTATGATAAGCTTAGCCGGGCAAAGTCGATATCATGACACTGGTGATATCTTGAGTGGCATGCCGTGACAGCATCTTTCCTCTGACCTAGACGCGATAACAACCTGCCAAGGGAGAAAGTGTGAGATGGTCCTTTGGCACCTCGACTAGTTTCGGCGTGTCTGGTCCCGGGTCTCTGCATTTGGTGGTTTGCACGGGATCCTCCCCATTGAAACGATTCTTGTAGTCGCCCGTCACCTGATTGACTTTGGCTGCGCCATCTAGGCCGAAATGCAAACCAGCAAGCCACCCCCGAAAAGGTTGCGACGGGCAAGCTTCCTGGACTGGACACTCACTCATCGGCATCCCTGAGCTTCGTTCCCCCCTCTCCCTCATCCTCACTCTCGACCCCTCCCTCCCCTTCTCATGTTCTCCCGAGCACTCGTTTGATTGACCGGTGCGGGGCCTTTGAAGCACTTGTGTCACTGTGTATTTGAAATGTAGTTCGGTTCAAGGTGGCTTCCAACTCGAGACGGGATCTCTATGGTCCATCTTTGCAGACCGCTTGTTGGATGGCAAGGCTCTGTCGGTCTGTCCAAGTGTCCAAGACCGCAAACCCACAAACCCCCGCAGATATTCTAACTGGAGAAGAACGATCCCGAGCTGGCTGATCGGCCCTTCGTCATATTGTCGTCGTGCTGAGCTTCCTCAACGGTCTGTTGCCTCCGAAACCCAGGTCTCCGCCGTTGCCGAAATGTTAGTGGGCAATGCGGTTCTAGTCATCCGACTTACGGATATGTCTGCAAATTGCGTGGTGACGAGCCAGACAAAGCCGCATGTCGCCAGCGACATCCACATCCCGAGACGCCCCGTCGCGTGGTGTTGCAGACAAAACGTTCAGTGGATAGTTGTCACTCAAAACGTACCGGGAGCCCCATCTCTATTGGGGGCCACAGCACCCTAGTTGCCGACACATGCGAAAGGATGGGATACCTAGGTGCTAGTTACGAAATAGAGAATTTGAGCTTCATTTTGTTCCCGGACTCTGGCTTCTTAGGGGTTGACGTAAGGCCATTGCGACCTTCTTCAGAGGGGCTTTACGACCGACCGAGTCTCCGAAGCACCGGGGTGTACATTAGCAGCGCTTCGGTCTAAGAAATTTGACTTGTCGGAGGATTGTTGTTGAGGGGTAGCATGAGAACATGGAGGGTTTTCACTGGCAAAGCTTGCTCACCCAGCCATCCCTCTAATCCCGGGCTACTCCAAACCATCCAAAAATTGGAGGAGCCAGGCCAAGTGAGGTGTGCTGATCCAGGTGAATATTAACTAGGGGAATGTCGGCCGCGGTCATTCATGCCCGCTGAACCTGTACGACCGCCAACGAGGAGTAACGAAGCTAGCTCTTCACACCCTCCCAAGATATCCTTCCTATGTACTCCGTACAGTATGATGGCGGCTCTGCGAGTTCCAAACCCCCAAATGGACGACATTCATGTGTCATCTTTCATTACCTAACTTCGGCGAGCGATTCGCGGCATGTACGCAAAGCTCTTTCGAAAGGGAATCGTCTGGTGTAGCCCGGCCATCCCGCGGTAATTTGAGACGGGCAGGCCTTGGTACCGAGCGCAGCGGGCACGGAGCCGTCGCCGCACATGTTGCCATAGTTCGGCCACCCTGTTGATTCTGTTAAGCAAACGTGCCCCTACAACATCCATCAACAGACAGAAACACGTGCCTGGAGCTCGCCCGGGTGTTATGTATCTGTACTTCGGTTACTTCAACTCAATTAGTCCCTTAAGTCCAGGGCAAGTGTTAATCATGGTCCCCGAACAAGGTTCGGTCTCCGGGAGGATTTAGGATTCTGACAAGCGCACGGTGGCTCGTCCGGCGACTACTGGCAGCGAGGAAACGGTTCAACTAACAAACGGGAATGCCAGGGGCCATTGCATTGTTGTCTCGCTGCTCCACAATGTCAACTGAAGGTTACTAATATTACCGTGTATCCATATCTGTTTACGTGCGGATAAAAGGTCTCTTTTGTGCATTTATACTTCCGCCACTTCATGAGTACCCCAATACTGCGGTTGATGTTCTACCTTTGGAATGGCGCAGCAGCAGCTGAGGCATGGAGATCGGCAATCCGCCAGCAACATAGTCGGTCATAGTCGGTGAGGGAGATGACGTGTCGAACTTGGAAAATGAGCAATACGACCGCCGCGTGCCTTTCAAGTTGACGCTCAGGCGGTCAGGAGGAGGGTCCGGCTGGCGGTGAGACCGAACGTGCTATTCATGGTGATGGGAAGAGAGTACCCGTATGACTGAATGCGTGAATAGACCATCTGTATCAGCGATGCAATGCCCATTGTAATCTCCAACTTGGGGAAGGACTAGAGAGTACCTAAGATGCACCCAGCAGAATGCACAAATGGCACCTAGCTGCCTTGCACCAACGTTGGGCCCCAAATGAACCAGCCGTCCGGCCAGATATTGATAATGTCTGCTCTGCCTCAATCCATCACCAGGCATCAAATGCTTTGACACTGCTACAGGCAAGCTGTTTCTTGTCCCTGCCCAGCGAGCAAATCTCCTCAAACTCTACGGGTCCAGCTGAGTGTAGCACAGCCGGAACTTTTGCAAGCCTACGCAGTACGGAGTACTCATTCAGGCACGCCAGGGCAGCCGATACGAGTGGACTCCAACTGACCGCAATCCACCGGGGCTCGACCGCTCGACAGTCGGAGACTCCCGCTCAACCTCATTCACTTTTCATCTCTAACGCCCAAGCGTAGCTAATTCTGCTTCATAGAACCCCTCATCCTCGAGGTCTCGACCACTACTCTTCGTCGCTGAACCGCCATGGCCTCCATTCCCCCGGTCATCAAGAACCGCTTTAGGGGCCTTGTCTGCCCTGAATTGATGTCTTGCAGCTGTCAGGAGGGTCCTGAATATTGCTGATGTGACTCAAACCCCCCGTTCGACCCGCTCAGAGCACCCTGTTCAATATGCTGATCCTGCCTACTCTGCTAGGGGGGCCGCAAAATCGAGGCCGCACCGAATGCAACGGGGACAAACAACGAGTTTCCTCGTTGCATTCGAGAAACGGTCTCCGCAGAGCGACTCGCAGGTGTCATTGCTCATGTGACGAGTTCCGGCCAGGGTGCTACACATAGAGTTTGCACGTTTTGGGTGGGTGTTTGGGCGTCAATCCCGCCACTGGTCTATGGATACGGATGTGCCCATTGCCCCCGTCCTCCACTTTCCAGATTGAAGGGAGCTCTTGAAAAGGGCCGTACGGGGTCTCCCAGCCTTGCCAGACTCCTCACATCTTTGACACGTCCGGAAGGATATGCAATAGAGGCGCCCCTGGCTAAAGACGCATGTATTTGTACTTGCAAAGTATCCATACAGCCCAAATATCGTGACCTTGTACAGTGCTCAAGAACAATGGACAAGGATCAGGTGTATCAGCTTCCATCTCACTCTCGCTGGCTTGAATATCCAACGTGGCTTACCGTCAATTACTGAATATGTCTACTACTGCCTGAAGGAAAAGGGTCGACAGGTGAGGGTCAATTCCTTCAGTGCGTGGGCCTGCGGCTGTAATGGAATCCCAGCCCGATTCCCCAGCGTGAAAGTCCCTTGGAACCCAAATCATGCAGCCTGCCTCGTAGCCAAAGAGTAAATTTTGCCTGGACGGCGAGCCGGACCGACCGGCGCACTCAGCCCCAAAGCACGGGGCCGAAATGGAACAACATCCCGCTCCGCCAACGGCATCGCGAATGGGGAAATAGTGTAAAGGACACGACTTTGCGCAAAAACGAGACCAACATCGTATTGATACCGTTTCACACGTGCATTCCTTTATCTATCCATAGATTTGGTCAATTTGACATAAGCCAAACAATACAACCTCGAGCTGGGTCCGCTTTCTCACCAAACTTGCTGGGGCATCTGAACTGCCGGTCATTTATGAGATACAGGAGACAGGTTCCTCTCCAGCTTCTTGTCTAGGACGACCGCCCATGACTATCTATGAGGTGCAAACTCATACTGGTCGTCATTTTCTATTCTAACCCCCCCCACTGGTTAGGCTATATTCCCGTCTTCAAACTAGCAAGTATACAAATCTATGAGGACGGAGGTTTATTCGAAGCGAACATGATACGAATCGTTCGTTTTCAACATATGCAGGCTAATTCAGCCCATACAGCCCAGATAACGGCCACACAAAGGCGGAAATGGCATTATGAGATTGGCTGGTCGGGCGCTTGCTTCTCGGTCACTTGGCGTTGAATACTGCCGTGAAGCTCACTTGCGCTGTCTCCTGTTGGCTGTCTAGACGAGCAGGCTGCTAGGAGCCCGGGAGATCCATGCAGAATTTAGTCTCCAACATCACTTGATTCGATGCGTTTTGTGATAGCTGGCTTGTGTGACGTGATAGAAGGTGTGCTCTGCAGGTGGTTCGCTGCAAGCCGCTGTCTGTTTTGCTCTAGTATTTATGCAGGCTTGACAAGTCTGCAGTCCAGGTTGCTGCATCTATCGTACGAACACACCGTCATGTTTTGTTGATGTGGAGTCATACCTGCACACGCCCGCAAGGCAGACTGTTGGTTCATTCGATGCATGTGCTAAATTATGCTCCGACGAGATCACGATGCTGACACAATCCAGGGGTGACGGGAATCGTTGACGATCAAGAGGCACATGAAATTGGAGAACCCAACAAATTCCCATCTGAGTATGAAAAAGGTTCGGACCTTTGACCGACTCCCCGATGTCACCTCGTTTGGCTGCGGTCATCGTCTTAATACAGACATTATCCCGCTCATCTCATGTAAGTGCCGCCAACCAACAGCCAACACAGCAAGCATCCAAAGCCCAACGATGAGATGGATTATTTTGCAGCCACCAAAACGCAAAGACCCCTGCTTAAATCCCACAGTTTCCGCAATCTGTTGGAGCTTCTGTACATTTTCTCCTCACAGCCAAGCCGTCATATCTTGGTTTCCTCCAATGGTGGTTGAGCCAGTTTCCAGGACCCCGGGTCTTGAGTTGCGTCGCACACACGATGTTGTTGGTGCTCATTGCGGTTTACAAGTCGGCCAGTAGATCTGCATCGGTGACAGATAACGGGCGTCTGGAGTCTCGGCGGCCGGGACTACCTGTATCGGGTTGCAAGGGGTCTCCAACATTCGCAAGCCATCTTGAGATTTCTACGGTTCGACCAAATTTCTATCGTTGTCTTGATCAAGGGTCCTAGTCTAGCAGAGTGGCAGACTATGAGTAAGTAATGCTGCTTGCCGGAAACCCGGGCCAAGAACTCTTCATCGACGAGGATCGCGATCCTCCATGTTATTCCCAAACTCATAACCTTTTCTTCGTTATTGGCGCGGCTGACTTCTTGGCCGGTATTCCAGAAACAAGCCTGCCGTCCGGGAGGACTTGCTCACTTCTCCGCACTCCTGCGAGAATGAATGGATACGCGGTATCGCAAGCCAAACACGTCGTCATGAGAAAGATGCTCATGGGATTGACGAAGAAGCCATGGGCCTCTGGCCAATACCACCAGAGCAGACCGGTTGAGCCAATCCAACCGGTGAGGGTGCCAAGTGCCCTACAGAACCTGTCGAGCAAGTGATCAGCATAAGATGTCTGCTCATATGACCCGAAACCCCCTCTCACCGAATACAGCGGGTGCTTGTCCTGACTGAGCAAACATGACCATTCAAATGCGACAGAATGAGAGGGACGATGAAAACGAGAACCGGGAAAGAGACCCCACACATCGGAGCAACTCCAGCGGCACAGCATTCGAACCCATGACCTGCGGATAGCTCTTTTAGGCTGGCATCAACACGCGTCAAGATGACACGTTTCGAGGATGAGCGAGAAGAGGAAGCGGGTGTGAGGATATCGCACACCGGTGGCAGGGAAGACGACGCAAACACGGCACACAGCGAGATATTCTGACCCAACACGTCGGTCACCCTCATCACGTTTGGATGCTTTCTCACAGGACGAGAGAAACCAACCCGCCCACTGATCGGATGGGGCAAAGATAGCGAAGGAGGCCCAGACAAACGGAAAACACTCACCAGATCGCATAACTCGCGCCCCCAGAGTGACTCCTGACGAGCAACATGGCAAGACATCCCGTCCCGAGGGCGAACTGCGCCAGACCAGCCGTCCAGAACGCGAGCTCCGTACAATCGAATCCCTCCCGTCCGGCCCACCACTTGCCACTCTTGTCTCCGTACCCGGCACCGGGCGCCGACAGCCACCAGTCCGCGGCAGCGTAGTTCGCCGCGCAACCAAGGGCTACCATGATCGCAAGGATAACGCCGATGTTCTCTGCGACAAGCGGCGCGTGGCGCCACTCGTGTTTCGCGTTCTTGAGGGTCGTGTACACGAGCGGTACGTCAAGAAGTAGCCAGGCGAGGAAGCCGAGGCGTTCGAGAGGGTGCTCGGCGACGCGAGCTGCGTAGATGAGTTCCCAGGAGAGGTTCAGCGCGAGGGCGAATAGGGGCATGCCGTATGATTTTGTTCTGTGGGAGCGGATTGACATGAGCACGTAGCACATATCCCAGAAGATGGCGCCTGTGATGAGAAGGGCTCCGGAGGTTGGCACGACCCACGAGGGGACGTGAGGAGGAGGCGTGTCCGTCAGACCCATTTTGAAGGTGGTGGTCTGCTCAGATGCGCGGACTTGGGTGCCTTCGGACTGATGGTGATCGTTGCAAATTGTGATAGGGTTTGGGTTTGGGGAGAAATCAGACCATAATAAGCGATCAACAACCAGAGGTTACGGTCATGTCTGCCTAAGCGCCAAGGATACTCTGTAAGCAGAATCGACAAGCACCATCACCCACTGTTGGATAAACTCACTGAGAAGAACACCTTATGCTCTTATTGCCTTCGTGTTAACATGGCCTGAAGATAATTCTAGTTCAGTAACCCTTCGTGCAGTCACCTCGTCGAAGAGCGCACTCAAGAGCAAAAAATCGGGCTAACGCGTCCAAAACGCGTCCAAGTTTGACGCGATACGGTGCGAGACTTAGAGTCTCGTAAAATCCGATGATTCAAAATCGCGTCTGCATCATATAGCCGCTCTTGAGACGCACTTCGGCGGTCATCCGAACCGGCTTTGGTACATGGATACTGAAATTTGGGGGTGGATCATCACCACATCCGCATCTGTAGTGTAGTGGTTATCATCCTTGCCTTCCATTCCACTTCGGACTAGCAAGGGACCCGGTTTCGATTACCGGCGGATGCATCACGCGGATGATTTCATTTTTGTTTTTTCAATCAATTCAGCCGAAGAGAGAGAACCGGGCCAACTAGCATTGCTTATGCATCTAGTTCAATTTGCTTTGATTTGTTGTTGGTGTGCTGAAGACCTTCAGCCCAGAATGGCCGTTTCGGGCTTAGAATCAAAGCCAGAAGCAGGTTGATGTTGTGTTGAGATGACTGAAAGTATTAAGAATGGGTATAAAGCCAAGTTGAAGGATGTAGTTGATAGGCTTCATCGTGACCCTCCAGCCAGAAGAAACCGAAAAGAGACCGTCCAATAAGGAAGCCTCATCGATATGCAAGGCTAAAGGCAAATACTCAGCTGATGCTTGATTAACTGTATGCATGCACGCAAGCTCAACATCTACGCCAATGCAAATACGCAAACATCGAACAATGTTTATAGAATCTTCCAATCACTATTTTCCATAAAGGACGTGCGTGTCCTTTGTCACGATGCGGTTTGACAGGTTGACCAGACTTGAAGTTACTAATGGTCAACGAAAGAGAGGAACTTGCATGTTTCCTGTGCCGTCAAAGACTATTACGTCGGCAAGACTGAATAAATGGATTGAGAGAATGAACTCGGTAACTCTACCCATATATTCTGTTTTTGCCCAATGTCTGCTATCGTGTCAATCGGTGAAGCTGTCACCGAAATCCATTGCCGGGGCCATGATACCTACCCCTCACTCAGATTGTCGGCACTGCTTCCGAGATAACGGCTTTTACCCGAGTGGTAGCTCAATGATCGTCGTCCAAACCACAAAACGGCATGCTTTGTCTACAGAATTAAACATATGGCAAAGTCGCATACCAAATTATCCCGACAGAATGTTCCCAAGAAGGCCATCAGCGCCTCAGTCATTCTACTTCGTGCGCCGGTCGTCGACCTTTTCCCAAGGCTTGCCAGGTCTTAAAATTAACGCCGATCGTCTACAAGAAACAATTCACCATACTTGCCAATGGGGAGCGGCTCATCGATATGGCAGGTAAGTCTATTCTTCCTTCCGAAAGAGTCTCTCAGATTGCTGACAACTCACCAGAGGCCCAAATGAAACCGGCATGGCCCGGCTGACTCTCTCGGATGAAGATGCCGCCGCGAGACGATGGTTCATAGAAGAGACGCAGAGGCTTGGCTGCGATGTCAAAGTTGATCAGATGGGCAACATCTTTGCTAGGAAAAGAGGATCGCTGGGCTCAAAACTGCCCATGACTGCGATGGGCAGCCATTTAGACACCCAACCCCAAGGCGGTAGGTACGATGGCATACTAGGGGTCGTTGCCGGTATCGAAGCACTTAGAACGATGAAAGAGAATGGCTATCAGTCTAAGTTCGATATTGGGGTCATCAACTGGACAAAGTACGCAAATACAGCTTCTGCCCGTCGAGCCCCTCATGGTTTGAGATTGGCTGACTTAGCCCCATAGTGAGGAAGGCGCAAGGTTTCCAGGCACAACAGTCTCCTCCAAAGTCTGGGCAGGAGACATACCAATACAAAGCGCTTGGGATTTGAGAGATGTCTCGGATCCTTTCATCACCATGAAGTCTGAACTCGAGAGACACGGATACTTAGGTAAAACCCCGTGTTCGGCAGCTCATGGTCACCCGCTAGGGGCGCACTTTGAACTACATATCGAACAAGGTCCTTTGTTGGAATCCAGAGGAAGAAAGATCGGAGTTGTTCGAGGCGCGCAAGCCTGCAGATGGCTCACTTTTACCGTAGTTGGTAGGACTGCACATTCGGGTACGACGCCTTATTCGGCAAGAAAAGATCCGCTACTAGCTGCGGCGAAGATGATTGCGACCTCGAACGAGCTGGCCCAGAAATCCGGGGCTTTCGTAACCACAGGAATCATCAAAGTTCCTCCAGGATCATCTATCAACGCAGTTGCTTCACAGGCAACGTTCACACTGGATATTCGCCATCCAGATGACAAGACCATCTGTGAGATCCAAGAACAATGTCTCGCCTCCTTCCAGGAGATCTCACGCGAGAATGGCGTGGAGCTGAGCTGGAGCATCGATGTGGATTCACCAGCCACCACTTTTGACGAGGACTGCGTGTGGGCCGTCGAGACGGCAGCGAATGGTATCGTGGGACACGATGGTTGGCTTTCTATGACGAGCGGCGCGACGCACGATAGTGTGAACACGAGCAAGCATTGCCCAACAACGATGATATTTGTACCCTGCAAAGACGGTATCAGTCATCATCCAGAGGAGTATTGCAGTCCAGAGGATTGGTAAGTCAAGATCGTATTCACAAGGCAAGGAGTTCTGTACTGAAGGTTGGTGTTATCTAGTGCTTTGGGGGCGCAGACACTTCTCGATTCTGTCATCATATACGACAACAGGAGACTGGCAAACCTTCAATAGTTGCCCACGACGCCAACTTGGAGCCAGACTACTCGGTGCTCTGAGCTTCTACGGACGAGCAGTGAACACAAATCAACATCATTTGAAATCGCCATGTCCTTCATTCATTGCTATGTGCAGAATGACGAACATTGTCGATGAACGAAACAGATGATGTATGAATATTACATGCCCCAGTGTGGTAAAATACTACACTGCCTTCAATCCTTCTACAACGCAAACGCAACATCGCCACCTTGAAAACCATTGATCCACCGGCTATTTTCTGTACTAAAGAAGGATGGAATTTTGTATGCAAGCCATACTGCCCATCATTAGCCCAACCGTGCTTACTTTGGGTTACGCTAGCATCGGAAATTAAAAAGCCACCAACGCGATGCGAGCCCAAGGCCACATCTATCAAGATATTAAGAATACATGAAGTACTTCCACCCTCAGTGAGTCGATGTTCAAGTCATTGTATCTGATGAAAGTTCCATGTCGATCGCGATGCACTGGCTTCACGATACTTTGTCAACTCATCTCTCCTGCCCATTCAGTCTGCCCTCCCTTATAGTTTCCATCGCTTTGGTGCTGGCCCTGATCCTGCGTATCTCCCAGAGCCCCCGCAAAATGGAACCAAACAACGTGATGACAGCAAAGGCGAAAAGGGACAATGCCACCCACGCACCATAAATCACCAACAGCGCCAAAAAGCCTGCGAGCATCGCCACCGCGCTCCACAAAACCACCCACGCACACCACGGTACTTTATCTGCTGTAATTTCCGCCAGTTGAAGTCTGAGATTTCTCATCTTCAGAGCTGCTTTGAGATCTTCCTCATATTCATCTTGCAAGTCAAAGCTGATGGACTACAAGATGGAGCATCGCCAGGTCAACATGGATGCCCAATAGTTCTCACACAGAAGTTTCCGAAACAAGAAAAAGTGAAAGATAGGGGAAATAAAAATAGACTCACAGTAGCCCCTGACTCCATCAGAGAGGTCCTTGATCTGTTGGGTGTCGAAAGTCCGGAGTCCTGCCGACCGGCAAGGCTAAGTTGTCCTGTCATGTTTGTCTCTCCCTGATCTATACCGTCTACCTGTCTAATTACAGTATTCGAACGCCCCGCGATGCGAGTTGGCAATGGTAGCGTGATATATGTGTGCGGTTGGCGTTGGAAATCCGCTGAAGTGGTTGTATTTGACGATTCGCTCATTGGAATGGCCTCTTCTGTTGTCGAGGGGGTAGCGGCATTAAGTGCTACATCACTCTCCACGGAATTCTCAGGGTTCTCGGGTATCTCATTTGTTGCTGCTACTCTGGTGTCTTCTATTTCTTCTATATATATGTCAATCAGCCTGTTGTTACTGAGTTCACTTGAGAGAGAGAGAGAGAGAGAGGTCACTCACCTTTGGCGTCAAATACGTTGATGATAAAGACGATGAGGAGGATTAGAGGCAAAATCTGACCAAACTTAGGTTCTAACAATTTTTCGATTTCTTCCTCCCCCGCCAAAGCAATCATGGAGACTAGGTCATAAAGCAGATACACCGTAAATGACATGTCTTGGAAGAGACTCCAAAATATAGAATCTAACATGTCTTCGACTAAGACCGGGGTCGCTAGTCTTATAGTTCGAAAATGGTTGGTGTGCTTGTCAGACAATTTCTGTAGCATTGCTTCGGTCTTTTGAATTTCCTTTTGTGTCTTTTGCTGATAAAGAATCCTGAAGTATTTTCTAGACTCCTTGGTGAGGCACAGAAGGCGCAAAACGTTGTCTTGTAAAGGAAGCAATAAGTAAAGCCGGGCAATAGCATCGTAGTAACTTTTGCCAAATATCCAGATAAGTGCAACTGCAGCGAGAATTGACGGACCAGTGGTTCCAGAACCTCTTATTGTGCAAGCGGCAACTTGCTTTAAGCTTACGGGGGTGAATAAGTTATCAAGGATACTGCTGACGAGAAGGCAGCCAACTAGTAATGTCAGGAAAATTATGCGTAACTTTGCCTGCCTCTCATGTAGTCTTAAATATGGTGCCAGACCAATCAGGCAACTTGTATGGACACCGAAAGATATGAAGGCAAGTGATACGCCCACAGAAAACGAAAAGGACGAGATCGTGAGTATCTGGGAGTATAACGCGACCAAAAGTGCGAAGCTAGTGACTGAAAGCTGGTCGCTGATGGTCAAGAGAAGATGCTCGTATTTCACACTACGCAAGCGAGAAATTTTCGATTCGTATGCCCCTAGCCTCTTGTGTATCATGGTGTCCATATGTGTAAAGCCTTCAGGGTTCGCCCTGCGAGTGACGTAGGCCATGGTCATGATGACATGAGATGCTAGGACTGGGAAAACGAAGGATAGCAGGACCTTATTTGCGTTAGTACTGAGACAAACCCCTTGAAAGATAAAGGCTTACCCCAAACCCCATGATATCAGGGTCGGTCAGATCCTTGGCATCATCTTCGCAATTAACCATGTTACCGTGCGACTAGAAATGTCCGCCGTAGTGGGAGAATTGTGTTTAGATGCCCTATAACGTGATTATTCATGGGAAGGTAGCGTGTTTAGGAGAATTTCGATTGTACATGCATATATACATTCAGTCTGCAATCGGGCAAACCAGCTGTTCTCTGGGCCCTTTATAGCTAAACAGCACGTTCCGGCCAGCATTCATGCTGCAATTTCTTACGCCTCACGACACAAATTCACAAGACAAGATTTTATTCCACTTTGAGAGTATGCCTGGCAATTGTGACGTCAAGATTGGGCGAAGCTCTCAATAGCTATGCAGGCTGTCATTCATAAGCTGTGCCATGCGGCAGGCTCTGAAGATGGAGGTGGACAAAGCTGGCTGTACACGCAGCTAAATTTATAGCCGCCACTTGATTGGCGAATTGCGGTAAAACATTTGCAGAACTTTTCAATACGAACACGAATTCTGCTTGGAAAGTGCTTTTGGCAACAATGGAAAGGCGACGTTGCCTTGGCATGATATATCGCATAAGGTGGTAGGGGTGTCTGTCAGTCCCAATCCCGCTTCCCGCGACGGAATTACGCCGAATGGCCACAAGTAGAGAATTCTAGTAATTAATAAGTGTGCATTGACGGTACAAGGCGATACATCTATAAACGTCAACGGGCAGGGACCTACGAGTTCTTGCGACAGTGAAAGAGGATCGTGTGAGATGTCTATTCCCATGTCATACATCGTTGATGTGAGAAAAAGAAGGCCATTTTACAAAGACCCTGCTGTGTCTCCATCCAAAACCTCTCACCAAGAGCTTTAACAAAAGGTTCAGCGCATTTTTATTCCTATCGTCATACCGAGGACACCCTCTTCTAAGGCTGATGTCGCGGCATTCTGACCTATCATTGGCGACAGCTGCCGCGTTGCATAAGTATGGTCAGCTCCCTGCAATACATACCGAACCTGGGAGACCTCATGTGCTTAATTTGGGCCATTACAATTGTGCTCATGATTAACGCTTGCGGCCTTGGCTACTTGTAGCCAATTCACTCTGTGAACGAGTACATCCTCTTCATCTACGCGTCATCCAACATCAATGTTCTTCGCAACAGTGCGTCAGGCTGGCAACTGATCCAGCCGGCTGCTTTGATAGCCGTCGATTCCGATTCAGACATTGCGTGTCTGTTAATGGCGACGACGTATATCGACTTCAATAGAAGCCAGGTCCTTCTTGGGCAAGCGTTGAGCGAGACAAGATGTTACTTCCAGAGAGATGGTTTGGTGAGAGAAATCATGCTGAGCGGGAATGACTTGGTTGATCTTGGAAATGTACCGATGCCATAGCTTTCGGAGATTATTTGAAAACCACTGGCAATATACATGTGTATTATTGTTTGTACCGCCTACTTGTATTGTTGATTAAATATCACTAAAGTCATTGCTGCAGCCGAGTCTAAGTGAGACCTTGGTGGAGTGATCTTTTCAAGACATCATCCCAATAATCCAAGACCAGCATCCAGGAATGTCTCAAAGACATCTCAAAATCTAGTTCCGAAGCCGCAAAAAATGCGCTCCCCTGTTTGTCTACGAGCAGTTCGCAAGCCCCGATCCGATAGGAATACATCCGTTGCCAAGTGTGTTACACGGGTGGCCCTATTACACAGATAAATCAGCAATCCCAGTCCGTTTCAGTTCCAGCCCAACAAGTATGTCAAAGACATATCGAAAGGGAAAAGGCGAACTGTACCTGGCCACAACTCAGAACCGAGTTCTCATCGCCGTCCCAAAGGCACGTACCGAGGTCACCACCCTTAGGAAGTCTGCAGTTCTATACCCACACGTCAGCTACAGTGCGTCGTCAGAGTCCGTCTGGGTTCAAACATACCCACCATCCCAGTACCGAGGGGAGGAAGCTCACGAAAAGAGCGGCGTGGAACTTCATGTCTCACTTCTGGGTAATTGTGTATAAGAATCAATCGCTGGATGGGTATCTGCGGCAGGATTTACGGTTGCTAGAGAATAGCAGCACTTGAGGGATGCTTGAACAAACGGGCGCGCACAGGGATATAAATAACCAGCTACAAGGTAAGTACGGATATCAATAATGATTAAGAAGCACTCTGTAGTGACGATCCTCAACGGCGGACAAGCCGTGTACCCGAAACCAAGCTCATCGGGAGCTTCTGTACTGAGTCGCGCGCAACGAGGCTTGGAGGGGGGCACGTTCACGGTTCAACGTGTTATTCAAACTCTAATTGACAAGTCCATCCCAGCAACAATTATCGGATGGGGCGAGTGCCCAATTACACAATAAGCATAGGCAATACAGTCCTATAGGAAGTGCCATCTGATCCCGCGGGATGCACGGCTTCAGGGCTCGCCCCCACAGGTTACAACTGCCGGCGGTTTGGGTTCAACGGCGCCGAGAGTGATACTCTGCGAGCATTGTCCCGATTAACGGAGCCTTCCGACGTACAAATACTCTCACTTAATGGCTCGTATTCATCCCTCAGTGGACTTATATTTCCGTCGGGGACTGGTTGCCGATACTCCTTCTCACTTCCTACGCCTCGCGACGCTACTGAGTAAAGGGTTGCTCTATGCTCCGTGATGCTTGCGAGGCGTGGCAGGGCAGGCCGTCTTGGAGAACGTGCGCCATGCACATCCCAGTCAGGACGGCAACGAAATGAGGGCGCCAGGACCCAGGACTGACTGATTCCGCCGGATTTGATCCAATTGCGGAAAAGAAATTGCCAAGCTATCAGTCGCCCTCTGCTATCTCTTGGCTTTCACGAAACAAAAGACCGGATGATATCACCCGACCAAGCCCATTATCATATGGAGTTTAGCACTGTTCAGGGTCGATGTACATGCATCATGAGATGCAGGAACCTCTTCTCATACTATCTGTTAAAGCCAGGAATATAAAATGTATGCTCAGCAGCAAACGCCTCAGGATTCTCGTAGATGGAAGGCAGCTCTCAGTCAAAATCCATCTTCGACCAACCTAATCGTCATAATAGTCGTCGCCATAGTCATCGCCTCCATAACCATCGTCGTAACAGCCACCATCGCCATATCCGTCGTTACCATGCCCGTCATCAGCGTAGCCGTGATCAAAGGTGTTACCAGCATAGTCAGCGTCTTCGCGAGCCTCGTCAGCGCCCGGCTCATCATTGTAGACAACCTCGCCATACCCTGTGGTGTGCACAACCTGTTCCTCGTAGGCACCCGGCTCATCATCGTAGATGACTTCAGCATAGCCGGTGGTGTGCATGATACCACGGTCGACGTCGATGCCGGCATCTTCAGCGCTCTGCATATCATCATAAACAACCTCGCCATACCCGGTGGTGTGCACGAGATGATCAACATCGCCATCGTCCCGATACTCCTCTGGACCCCTGCGAGTCTGTTCCTGAACCTCTTGCCCAACGTCTTCCTCCAGGGACAGTTGAGGCCCAGACGACGGTACTTGATCAACCTAATCATCGTAGTAGTCGCCGCCCTCCTCATAATCCCCCCTATCAGACCCCCGATCGCTATCATCACGACCGCGATAATGGTCCGAGGACCCAGACGAAGAACGACGCTCGTAGTGGTGCTCGTGATGATCAGAGTCTGAATCGGAATCTGCGGAAATTGTCAGTTTTTGCGTTCACTAATCGTAGACCGTGGTCCGAAAGAGGTGATTAATCGTTACCTAAAACATTGGCGATAAGCGCGCCTCCCAGTGCACCCACCGCGAGGCCACCAGCCACGCCGAGGAACATGTTGCTGTTCCCGCTCTTCTTCTTTTTCTTCTTCTCTTCGCTGCCGTATCCTTGTTCATACTGCTGTCCATACTGCTGTTGAGGCTGCTGTCCGTAGGGCTGGCCGTACTGCTGTGGTGGCTGTTGGCCGTACTGTTGAGGCTGCTCGTACCCCCCCTGGGGCTGGCTCTGTCCGTATTGCTGTCCTGCATAGTACCCGGCTCCGGCTCCCGCAGCTGCCGCAGCGGCACCGCCCGCATAAGCTCCGTACCCGGGCTGTGGAGAGTGACCTCCGTACCCAGGTTGTGGAGAGGGTCCGCCATATCCCGGTTGAGGCGGCGGGCCTCCGTATCCGGGCTGTGGTGAATGTCCCCCATAGCCAAGTTGAGGCGAGTATCCCGGCTGTGGCGAGTGGCCGCCATATCGAGATGATTCCCCATACCCTCCATGGCCTGGTGGCGACATTGGCGGGGGAGACATGGCCGACGGTGGCGGAGGAGCCTCCCACTGAGAAGAGCCAGTTGCTTGATTGACGTAGTACCATCGTCTGCTGTTGTCGTCAAACCGCTTGACCCATCCCTCTGGCAGTCGCGGCGAAGGCGGTCTTCCGTAGCCAGGTGAAGGGGGCCTGCCGTAACCAGGAGAAGGGGGTCTCCCATAGCCCGGCGAAGGAGGCCGTCCATAGCTTTGCTGTTGTTGCTGCTGCTGAGGATACGGGCTAGATGATGTGGAATCACCATACCTACCGGGATGCGGAGTGGGATACTGCGGCGCGGTACCGTAAGCACCCGCGGCGGCGCTGGCAGCTACGCCAGCAGCGACGGACGACATGGCACTTCCCTCGGAGACGGGGTCGGAGTAGGCGGAGCGTGTGGGGTCACTGGAGCCGAAGGCGGCGGGGTGCTCGCGCTTGTACTCCTCGGCGCCATTCTGCGGACCACCGGCGTAGCCCGCGGGTGGTCTGCCATCGTAGCCTTGGCTGTGGGAACCGTAGTTGCTGTAGCCGTAGTCCTGGTGGCCTATGATGTGTGGTCAGGATTTGTTGTTGTGATGCTTTTGGAGATAAGCTAAGGTGGGGGTCTTGCGATTTTATGAGGGGCAAAAAGCAGATTGAGGTTGGAGGTTTGTCGCAAAGTATCTCATTTCGCTCACTCACCTTGGTTGATGATCTCTGGGTCGTCGGGGATCTTGAAGTTGCCCAGCTGTGATGCCAGCTTCGCGACGTCAAAGTTGCCAAAGAGCGACATTTTTGTTCACTCCAGGCTGTTGTGCTTCTTCTCTTTCTTTCGGTAGTGACAGTTGGGAGTTGGAAGAATGAGAGAGAATCGCACGTGGTTGGCGGGGAATTTGATGTGTCGTCGTGGGGTCAAGTGACCAAGGTCAGGAAGGTAAGGTAAGGTGAGTTGGGCCGTAGGGGGCAAAAAAAGAAAAAGAAAAAAAGAAAATGGCTGAGGTAAGAAATTAAGGGGCCTCCCGACGGGATCGAATCGAGCCTAAGGGAAAGAAGGTGCGCGCCGTGTGACGGGCGATTCGTAATGGGATTCCTTGGGCTGCAGGTGCGACTGCACGTCAGATTGGCTTCCTGCCCGTTTGTTTCGGCAGATCGGAACGCAGATGGCGGGTATTTTTCTGGGCTTTTTCTGGTTGCTTCCAGGTTCTTTTCAGGTTCCATTCTAATGGTTTGACCGTCTCCACGTTTACTCGCTTCTATTGCGTCGTCCGAACTTGGCACTCGGGACCACCCGTTCATCTCATAGGGCTGATGACTGTGCGCTCACTCACTCATTCATTCACGCAGCCGATGATCACTTATACAGAGCTTGGAAGAATTGAATTCAAGTGGAAGTCAACTCCTTGAGAGATGAGATGAGATGAGCGAGTGAGAATCGAGAAGTGGACTGACTAGCTTCAGCATAATCAATTCACACTTAAGCCATTCAGGTCAAACACAACCTGATCTTCATAGGAGTTAAGCCTTTGCATTGAAATGCTACGTCGCCTACTATGATCCATTAAGCGCAGAGCCTACTTCGCAGGCCTACATGCCAAACTTAGAGATGCTGCACATCCCAACGTCTCAGACGACACTTCCACACTTACTCAGTCGCCGCTGTAGCAGCCGGTAAAGCAGGCTTCTGCCCATACACCACATGCCTACGCGCACAAAACTTGTTAGCCACAAACAATCTTCGAGTCACCGTCCACATCGAACAATGGAAGGGAAATCAAGGAAAGGATAACAACTCACAAATCCAACAACGCATGAAACACCCCCGTCTTCAACTCCCTCCTCACCTCCGCAAGCTGCACCAACACCTCCTCCTTACTCCTCCCCAAAACGCCACAAAGCAACTTCAACGAGAACCCTTCCAGCCCCTCGAGAATCTGCGCCAGGTTCAGCAGACCCTGATCCTTGAAATGCCTGTGCCGCGCCCACGGCCCGATGGGCGTCTTGAACTTGTGGTGCGCCACGTGCTCGAACCCGCCGTGCCCGCGCACCCACCCCTCGAGCTTCGGTCCGGGCCGGGGGTCGCGCCCGATCTTGTCGAGGGTTTCGACAAAGGTCTGGTTCCATTCGTAGGTTGCGTGTTCGGGTTTGTAGCTGCCGTCGTCGGAGTAGTATTCTGTGCTCATGTCTTGGAACTCAGCCCAGCCTCCTGGGTTGAGGTTGCTGTGGAGGGGTCATCAGAATGAATATGGGACAAGTCAGAGGGAATGGGGAAAGGGTTACGTACTCGTAAACGTTGGCGATCAGCTTCGGCCAGTCCTGGATAGAGGCGGCCATGTATCGGCACATGATGAAGTCGTACTTCTTGACGCCGACCCACTCGCTCTCGACATCGTCAATTTCAAACTTGACGTTCGGGGGTACCCTACAGTGCAAAGAGAAGAGTAAGCTTTGAAATCAGCAGAGGAGTATTCATGCCGAGACTTGACGCACCACTCTGGTTGGATAGCACTTAGATCGTTCCCGATAACCTGCCCGTCCCTTAGCAATGCGTATCATGCCCAAACTCATCATGAACTCACCTCGGCGTTCTCAAAAATGTCACCAATCTCAACGGCCCCTACGGCCCCGCAAGTTATCAGCAACGCATGGCTTTCATGATCGTAAACTTGCGCGGAGACGTACAGATTCCAGTACCCGTGCCAATATCCAGGATACGATGGATCTTTTCCCTCGCCAGCGGTGCCAGCCAGAGCTTGCTTCCAATCGCCCTCACCATCATGGCGTGGGCCATGTCGAGGCGCTCCATTTCGACCTCGTCGTTCGGGAACGAATACGCTTCATAAAACCGTCAGCAGTCTGAACATGGTCTGTTTCCGTACACTCCCATCATAGTGCTGCAGGAAGGGAAGACCCACAGCCCGGTCTGAATGCATGATAGCGACGACCATATTCTTCCGGGTAGTCGATGACGCTGGATGATAGGGACGCAGTGTAACTCGAGCTATCTCATTCGTTTGTGTTAAAAAGATTCTAAGGGTGAGATGGACTAGTGGGAATCTCAGAAAGTCATCACATTCTATCATCAATCGAAGAGTCGTTGTCGCTCTACGCCTCAAGTATTAGTAAAACAGAGCTCAATCTACAAGAAGGGAAACTGAGCTGCGACGCACCGCAAACCCCTCATCAGCCTCAACGGGATCATCCTGCTGGGCTGGTTCAATAGCCACCGCCGGAACGACTCGCGATGGACTCGTCGTCGGTGCCGGGTCGGGGGACGCGACACCGGCTGCGGGTGCGGTTGTGGGAGGCGGTGTGCCCGGTGCTTCAGCCATGATGTGCGCCTTTTTCGTCTCACGGGTAAGAAATGGGTGTAGCTATGTTAAAAACGTTGAGAATAACACCAATGAATCGCGCCGCTGCTCGTAGTCTCCCGTGTTTCGCGAAATCACTATTCCAAGGAAGGCAGATAAATCGTGACCTCGCGCAAGATCAATCAAACTGGGCTTCCTCCGTCTGAAAGGTAAGGTAGGGGAGCTCCAGTTTTTGTATCTGCCCGTTTCCAGGTCCCCCTTCCCTTCCCTTCCCTTCCATGTCTCTGCCAATGTGTGGCTTGCTGAGGGGTTCATCTTACTACGTACAGCAGGGAACCTTATCCGTACTTGGACCAAACGACAAGCATGCAGGCCTAATTAGAACGCAGCCAGTCTTACAGACCGACAAAGCCACCGGATGCAGAAGGGTCAAACGTCCTCCCGTGGGATTCGCTGGTCCGCATCCCGTTTTCCCACCGCTCATATCAAGTCGTAGGGCGCATCCGCCGAGATAACCCAGAAAGAAGCGTAGAAACCAGTCCAATGGAACTTGGGACCGGCATTGCCATGCATGTTCGGCGTTGCTAGGTACCCCTCTTTTTTCCCCTGCACAGTGAATAAGGGTCTTGGCCCGTTTTGGGCCCTGATCCGAGTTCCCGGTTGACGGTATCGCAGAGCAGACACCACACTCGGAGTCAAGGCGACGTTTGCGACCACATGCGGTGTGTCAGTAAACCTCCAAATGCGCATCACATCAATACACAATACGAGTGTTCCGAGAGCTGTTTCAAGTTCATCATCATCATTCGTAATAATAAAAGTCCCATCCGCCTCTGTCCGCAACGAAGCAATAGGGTATAGAACAGGAGTAGAACAAGAATCGAATCACTCGCCTCGCCGGGCGGCCATGCAAACAAAGGTCAAAAAAAGACCAACAAATATATCAAACAATCCCAAACGCCCATAGCTATGCTTTTTCTTTTGAAGTCCCCCATGCGATGCGGATGCTGCTCGTTCCTCCCCTTCCATGCAATTCCTCCATCCATCCATGATTCCTTCCTTCAAACAGCGAAGCCAATGATCTTCACTCGACGGATCTTCACTTCTTTGCCGTGCGAGCGCTGCGCTTGGCGGGAGTACCGTTGGCACTCAGGCCCAACTCCTTCTTCGCCGCGGCAGTGGGCTTCTTCGTCGTCTTCGAGACCTTCGCGCCCTCCGTCTTGGGGGCAGTAGCCAACTTGGACTGACTTGCCTTGATTGCCTTGGCTGCGGTCACTTTGGCAGGCGCGGTCTTGGTCGTCGCAGCCTTCGTAGTCGCAGCCTTGGAGGTCGAAGCTTTGGCGGTTGAAGCCTTGGTTGTAGCGATCTTGCTCGTAGAAGTCCTGGCCTTTCTCACCTTTCCGACCTGCTTCTCCTCGTCGGGGCTGAGCTCAGCAGAGCTGGAGCTTGCCTCGTCAGAATCAACTGGAGCCGTAGACGGGTCTTCGGACTGGCTTCTAGCCAACTGAGCTGCCCACTGAACACTCTTATTGTTCTTCTTAGCAGCAGCAGCGGCCGCCCGAGTCTCTATCTTGGGCGGCGCAGTCTTGATCGCCTCGAGCATCTCCTCAGCAGAAATCGCATCTCCCTTATTGTTGCGGGTATTCTGGCGAGTCAAAGCCGCAAGGTCCTTCTCTCCAGCTCTAATGTTACTCATTCCCTTGTTTCTAACCGGGATCTTGGTAACTGCCAGAGCCTCTCCACGCGCGACGGCGAGCTGACGTCTAGTGCGCACATTCGTGACGGGAGCAACTTCATCCTCATCGGCGGACTTGTCGCTGGCCTTGCTTGTGGCCTTCTTCGCGTCTGGGGCGTCGGCCTTGGCTCTGCGCTGGCGTTTCGGTGGCTGCGGCTTTTCTGGCGATGCCTCTCGTTCGTCAACTTCCTCAGCCTTGCGCTTGGCTTTCTTGGGGCTCGGGCTGTTAACATCGAGAGATCCAAGAGGCTGGCGTCCGGTCGACACAGCTGGAGATGCCCTTGTCGCAGAACGAGATCGATCTGCTGATGACTTGATGGAGAACGCCGGTGTATCGGCCCAGATGCTTTGATTGCGCTCTGGAGTTGCAGCCATGAGGATGGGAGCGGATGCAAGAGGGTCGGGCGAAGAGTGTGCAGCAACAGGTTCAACCGCTGGAGTGGGAGAAAGAACCGCGGGTTCGGCGGGCTCGGCGGGCACGGGGAGAGTAGCCATAGCAGCTTTCCTAGCGTTGTGTCTGGTCAAAAACCCCCTAAGTAAGACCATAGAATCGTCGTCTTCCTCAACCGGGGCGGGCGCCTGTGAAGGCACATGCGCCACCTCCTCTTCCTCCGCGGAGATCTTGGTTTCCTCTGCTGTCTTCTTCTCATCCTCTGCCTCAGTGATCAGGCGAACAGGCGATAACGCAGTAGCGGTGGCCAGCTCGGTGGCAGAGTCAACAACATCGACGGGCTCTTCGACGGGCTCTTCGACCGCTTCTTCGACCGCTTCCTCGACGGCTCCTTGCTCTTGGGCGAAAAGGGCAGCATGTCCGTCCGAAACCTTAAATCGGACAATCAGACGGCCTTCCTCTCTGCTGACAACAACCTTTCCATCCATATCCGTCTTCTTGGCCTCCTCAAACACGCGAGCGAGAGATGCAAGCGCCTGGATCGGGGATCCAGAGTGGTCCTGGAAGGAGCCAAAGATGTCCGGGTTCTCTCTGGCATCGACAACGACAGGCGAAGGAGACGGCGACGGGGTTCTCTCTGGAGTAGCTTGGGCAGCCGCCGCAGATGCTGAATCAACTTCGAAGGGACTCTGCACCGCGTGGAGCTCAACCGACGAATCGGGAGCACCCACCAGCGACCCGGATGCTGGATCTTGAAGATCCTGCACCACAGGAAGCTGGGCGGAGCCGGCAGCAGGAAGAGATGCTCGGCGGAGAGGGGCGGAAAAGGAAAGACGACGTGCAGCAGGCAATGACTTGCGCTTCTTGAAGGGTGAAGTCTCGTTTCGGTTCTTGAAAAAGACCATTGGACTCGCGACTTCGACGGCAGCGGGCTCGTCCTCGTGTTCAACCTCAGTTGCCTCGTGGTCCGTCTCAGTGGCCTCGAGAGTCGATGCAAATGAGGGCATTGCAAAGGTGAAGCCGGGTCGAATGGGGGACGACAAAGGTGAAGGCGACCTTTCTTCTACAACTGATTGGAGTGTGGCAAGCTTGGCCTCCAGATTGGCAGCACCTCTAGCGAGCCTGGTCTTTCGGCTTGAACTCGAGTGGTGTGTCGCCGTCGAGGGGAAGTGAGGGAGCTTGGCGGTCGGGCTTTGAGGCTCCTCCTCTTCTTCAATGACCGAGAAGTCAGACTCTCCAAAGATGGCAATGGGCTGCCTGACGTTGCGATGCTTGGGCTGCTCGCGACCATGAACCCTATTGGATTCGCGAATGGCAGTCTCAAGCACCCAGTCGAAGCTCAGCTCTGGCATCGGGAACGCAAGAAGAGGCGCCATGATGGTGTGAGTCAGCAAGCCATTGTTATAGGCTCGCTTCTTCTCACCGTCATAGTTCCTCTTCCCACAGGTCGGCACGATGGGCTCGCCGTACTTCTCCACCTCCTCGTGGTATTGACGGCGCTGTTCGTGAACAGAGGGGCCGGCAGGGAGCGCCTTCAGGTCGTTGCGCAGGACGCGGCGAGCTTCGATCATGTTAATCACGCCGCTTTCGTCCACATCCTCCAGCCAGTACGGCTCCGAGTCGTCCTCTGCCGTGGGCTCGGCCACCCTCTGCCTCTTGCGAGGACAGAGAGCGTACGCCAGACCGCCCTTCATGGCAATATGCCGGAAGCTGGCGGCGGCCTCGAGCTCTTCCATGGCGAGGGACTCGGCAACTTGTCTTGCGATGGCCTTCTCGAACACAATGCCCCTGGGCCTCCGTTGCTTTGTGCGGGGAATACGGGCCCGTTGCCGGGCGAAGCTGGGCACTGGGGCCAGCGCAGACGTGACATCGAAGTCGGCGTAGCTCTCGGGGGCGAAGGGGGTACTAGAAGGGACAAGTCAGTGAGGGGATATACAAATGGGAAGGTGGCAGGCATACGAGAGCTCTTTCGCGGTTTCCGAAAGTTCGATAGTGGCGAACGTGTACGGCTGCTGAGACTTCTTGGGCGACGGGGCGAAGTCAGAGACCATGGTGATATCGGCCATGGTGATGTCGAGCTTTGAAGGGGACTCGAACCCGCCAGCCTCCTCTACACCTCTTTGAGACTCCTCCTCATCGTCGTTCTCATGTCCCTCCTCCTCTGGCGCGGACTCGGCCTGCTGTTGATTCGAATCGGAATCGCTGCGCGGGGACCGATCGTTGGAAACGAGGGATGCTGTCGGAGAGGTAATCGACATGACTGAGTAGTCGGAGACGGCAGGCTTCGAAGGACTTGACTTCGGAGAGAGGTTGCGAGCGAGCTTTGGAGTCGACGCAGTCAAGGATTGGAAACTGGCGTCGGCAAACGACACCTTCTTCGGGGATGGGGTCTTGGTCGGGGCATCCAGCGGCATTGTCGATGAAAGTCTTGTAGCGCCGGCCTTCAGTCTCGGGGTCTCAGCGGTGCTGAACTTCTTGACTGGCGAAGTGAAAGACATCGGAGCGAATCTTGCAGGCTGTGTTGTGGCCGCGGAAATGGGCGCGGCGCCTCCCTTGGTTGGCGTGGTGAAGTCGAAGTTTGAGAAGGCCATATCGACATTAGCGGTACGGTCCTGGGTGGGCTCAAGGTTCAAGAAACCGGCCGGCGCCCTCTTAGGGCTGGCGGTGCGGTCGCGGGAGGAGCGCGCGGTAGGAGAGGGTGTGAGGTTGCCCGAGGGCGGGTTAAAGGTCAACTTTGGAAAATTCATCGCGTATCCGTATAGTGGCGGCGACTGCGAGACATTGACCAGATGACCGGATGACGAGGTTAAAGTGTGTTGGAGGGATCTAGCGCGGGAGCTATGGCTTCAATGCGACGCGGCGCGGAGAAGGCTCTCGGACGTGATCGTGGGAAAAGTGGCCGCGGAGGCGCGATGCGATTTGGGGGCGGAAAAAAGAAGATAAACAAAGCGCGACTGCGCAGGGGTGGGAGGAAGATGGGATGCAGCACAACCACCGGATTGAAAAGCCAGGAAACGGCTCAGAGGAATCCGATTGACGATTGTAGTGCAGTGTTGACTGCGTCGTGGATTGTTAAAGTACGATACCTTGAAATGGGTGAGGTATCGGCTTGTGTCGCGATTGGGTTGTGGTTCGTGGGCGCGGAAATTGGAGGATGGATTGGGGAAAGAAGAAAAAAGGTTCAAGGTACCTCCAGGTTTCTAAATCGAGAACCGGGAAGGGGGAGTAGGAGGGCAGATATTGCGCAGGAAGGGGACCATTAAGTGAAAATCGGTGTGGTGGGCTGGCAACGGGCAACGCAGAAAAGGGACGCTTGACGCTGTCGAGGTCGCCCTTTGTTTACATTCGAGGCAAGGCAGCCAATCGGGAGCTCCCGAGGCTATCACACACCCTCACACATCTGAAGTGCCGCTTGCAGTCGCAGCTCTGGGGGCATCCCAGGCGCGCTGTGCACGGTGGCGCGGCTGTCTGCTACCGTGTTCTACCCCACCATCCAGACGCCACACTGCGCTTTTGACCAATCAACAATTTTACAAGGGATCGACGAGGCTGAAGGCACGTGATTGGTAAAAAAAAGTTCCTGGGGGGGCTCCGCATCAAAGCTTTCGCGATGGCGTCCATTTGCGAAGCATCGGGGAGCTTTCCTGGTAGAGGTGTATGACGACAGACGCAAAGATCCACCGCTCGACAACCGAACCCGACGATTCAACGACAGGCGCATAGCTTGCACAACAAAACGACCCGACGACATAATTGACCGGTTAAGATACTCGCACATTGCCCATCATGCCGCAAAAACCGATGCGCCTGCCGCCTGTCAAGGTCCTCCGTGTTCGTAACCCCAATGGCAAGGTAGAGCAGCCTTGCATGCAGGTCATGACTTCGGTTCTTGGTAAGTCTACCTCCCATAGTTCCTTCTCAACTCCCCTTTCAAGCATCGTCTCCTGTCAATGGAGTTGCTTTACCCCCAGTCACCAGATGAACCACCCACCGGGACGACATCGCGCTGTCTTCATCACCATACCCCTTGCGCTACATGGACTGACACTTCTTCTTCAACAGCATGCTGGGCCTCAGCAGGCTACAACACCTCTGGCTGCGCCGCCCTCGAGAACGCCCTGCGCGGCTGCATGGATCAGCCCAAGAAGCCCAAGGAGCCCTCGTCCACCGTCAACTACCACCTCGGCCGTATGTACGACAAGATGATTCCCCATTCCAAGGGCAAGTAAAGCAGGTCGCGCGGCGGAGACAGAGCTCATACGCCAAACTTAACGCAAATATGGGGGGGCGACCATATGAAGATGGAGATACTCCCGGAATGGCACACTCCGGGAGAGATCGCGAAGGCGATGGCGCTACGTTCACGACAGCTGAACCGACCATGGCAGCAGCAGAGGGGCGGATTCGGCCGATGACGGTTATTTGATCCGTCTGGAAGTGCTGGATCGAGCACAGCTTGGAGCATATGAGATGTACAACCATACTATTACACACGGAATTTGGCGTTCAAGAGGATCGACGTTGTATACTATGTACCATACAAGGCGGATTAAAAGAATACTCGCTACCATCACGTTTCAATTCCTGCAAACCCCCTTCATCGGTGATATGACCTGATGAATCGACGGTCTCTAGCCATTCTTACTTCATCTCGCCGGGCAGAATTGACTCGACGACTAGCAATGGAATATGGCCTCATCTGATAGGTGGCTAGAGTAGCTGTACATGGCTTTCCCAATCCTCATCTCTTAGATCTCTGAGACGTGGTGGTTCTCGCCAGAGACCTCGGAAGGCATCCAATGTAGTGAAATGGTGTGGAAAGACATTGACGGATATCCATCAATATCAAGAACTTGCATTCCCGTCTCTCACCCTCGAATATCTCGCAACACATAGGAACGCGTATAACGAGGGCCTTGATACCTTTGTCCAAAGCATACCCGCATGAAAATCACGAGTATGTCGTCACAGCCTCATTCTCGACACCAGTGTCCATCATAACGCAATGAAGAGTGCCATCACCTGCTGCGACTTGAGTCATGAAGCACTCAGATCTCAAAAGCCTTTTAACACGCGAAGGCATTTTGATCAAAACACTCTCTAGCGGGATTCCATCAAATAGGTACTACCGTCATGAGGCTAATATTCCACTGCTTAACCAAATGGCGAGGGCGATTAGTCCATTTCATAGACACAAGACCTTGACATTACACGCGTGCTACCATGGGAAGTTCCCAAGTCATGAGGACAAAACACTCAAACTAGCTGATTAAAGCACCAAACTTCAATGTATTCCATACGCCTGCGGGATTCACTGACTTATTTGCTACATCAACTATTCAAACACGTCGCAAACCGTTTGACCCAGCCCCAACAGGCGCTGCTGTGGTGTCAACAGGCAGATTATTGGTGGCCCTATGTATACGCTTCGCTGTCTACGGCAGATAAAGACAGTCAGGTGACCAGAAGTCGTGGATGGCCGTCTTCTGTGGAATAATTTGGCAAGAGGAGGGATAGAAGAAGAAGAGGAAACCCGAGGGATGTATCCTCCGTGCCATACTCTAAGGTGAGGTTAGTAAGGCCGTGAGTGAATGTTTAAACGCGCGAAAAAGGAATTCCTCCATGAGGAATCGAACCAAAAACTTAAGTGTCAGATCAATGGTCGAGGGGACTGAGATCCACACTCGGGTATTCCCCCATGAACCCCTCGACCAACTTCACCTGAATCACATGAGTGACAGGAGCGAAGGAGGAAGGAGCAAAGTACTCTTTCACCTCTGCAGATGCCCGGATCGGCTGAGGGGCGTACTGTGCGGTTCCGGGCAGGGGCGGTCAGTATTCTGCTTCTTTCCTGTTATCATTGTTTGCTTAGGTATGTGGTGGACTTCCATCGTGTAAGGGGCGGCCGCAAGGAGGAATCGTAATTTTCCTCTAGCTACCTAACGTTCATTTTTGGCTTGATTTCTCAAAGAAGTATGAACTTGCTTCACCATTCCCCTTGTCTCCTCGCAGTACTCTCGAGATACCTGATATACCTACAGATCAGAGTATTGGGGTCATGTGGTCTTCGCCCCCGTCACTAGACAACATGTAAACAAACACAGATCATATGCAGACTTGATTAAGTCACGACGTGGATGTAGGATGCAATCGTAAAAAAACATTATTTCCATCATCCCAAGCAAACAAGACGAGAGAAAAGACAATGGTGATAATGCTGCCATTCTTTCCGGGGTCTCTTCTATGAATATCTACAGAAGCGCCTCAACCTAGAGAAGACGATCGACCAACCCATCATGAATCACAACAGGGCATTAGAATTTGTAGATTTCTTCATCAAGGAACCAGAGGTCCACCAAGTTTTCTTGCGTAACAAGAACATGCAGAAAAGACTATTCTAATCGCAAGCCATCACAACCAGGGGAAGAAGTGAGAACAATCGAGCCAAAAACCAACAGTCACTACAGAAGCAGGCAATTAGATAGCTCTTGCCAAGAGTCGCTAATTTGTGTGTTCCACATAAGCTGGGATCATCATCGTCTAGGAAGTATATCAAATCACACATAAAATATCACAGATTCCAAAGGTTTCAACACCAGATTACACCAATGAAAAGACAAGCAGGAAGACATCACCAAGCAAAGGAGACTCGACATCATCATGAAGGAACAGTAACGCCTGTTCATTGTTCGAATAACCTTTAGCTAGCGCCTGTCAAGAACCCGATCCCCAAACTGTAGCGAGCGACGTGGCAGGCATTCTCATTCCCTCCTGGCTGATGGCAGCTCAGTTGCCACCCAGCCAAACCGCACCCAACCATTGAGGCAAAAGCCAGATATCAAAATTCGTCCCCCGTCATCAAAGTCGTAACGATCGAAAGTAGGTTAGTCATCCCAGAAAGAGTAATCAACCAAGAGAAGAAGTGAAAGTGAAATGATGGGGGCCCTGGATGTATCTGCCCCTGAAGAGTTCGATATCGAAGAACCCAGTGGAGACGTATGCAAGTGACATCCAGAGTCGCCCATGGTAGTTTGATGTCAAGTATTTCCAAAAAGAAGAAAAGGAGCGATCCGGTGAATGAGTGCCTTTGGATACAACCCCTGCATAGGGGACCGTGTCCTTGAGGGCAAGGAAATGTGTGGTCATGATGGGACCGTCTAAATTCTCGTGCGCGAGTCCGAATGCTTCTTAACCGCAAATGGCTGCCGCTACGAACCCCGTGATGTATGGTAGTCTAGCAGCCACGTGCTTGTTGATGCGATGCTGAGAGGTATAAAAATGAGGTGAAACAATCTGCTCCGGACGCCATGTATGCAAAGAAATGCCCCCCGGTGGGTATATGGGTATGATGCGCCTGGGAAAGTCCCAATGTTCTCCCAAAAGACCTACTTCGACATAGAAATGGGGCGCCTAGGCCGTTTCTCCAACGCAGAACAGCTCAATCTCGCCTACCCCTCCCGGTGCAGTGGCGCGGGCTCCCTCGCGCCATTCGATAAAGGCGATCTGAATGTCATCGTCACTGGCAATAGTGACAAAGTCGCCATCCTCGTCCTGGTATCGGAGCTTAAGCATGCCCTTGCTGATACTGCTGTTGGTGAACCGCGCAAGTTTGGCGTCGATGCGGTCAATCAAAGACTGGTATGTGATGTTGAATGCAACAACCAGGGTGACGTAGTTGCCGCTGTCGACAAAGTTCACCTTGACCTTCAACTGCGTGGGAATCGGTAGGTCGGGGCTGGCAAGGGGGTTTGACTGAGATCCGATGATTCCGCCAGTGCCAAGGGGAGGAGACAACATCGCATTCATAGACGCAGCCGCATCGATGCTGAGCTGCCGGTCATGGACAGAGTTTGGCGTTCCCTGGCGGGGATAGATTGGCTGAGCGGGGAACTGTGACATGGTGCCACCGTAACTTCCAGATTGCTGGTGGCCGTACTGACGTTCTCGCTGAGCGCCTGGGCTCTGCGTGTTTGACCTGATGGGAACGTCATTCACCCTGGGCGAGCCGGTCTGCGACCGTGGGATATTCTGGTCGTGGGCAGGGTGTAGATGCGCCGGGATGCCAGGCACCGCCGGGACAGGAGTGCCCCCTTGAGTGCGACGAATGTTCCCGGGGGCGTTGATATCAGGAGTACTGTACGATCTGCTGCGTTGCTGCTGTGCTGCAGTCTGGCTGTTGGATGCCATTGCCGGCAAAGACGGTCCGCGAGGATTCCTGTGCTGCGAAGAACCGTCTCTCGAAGGAGCTCGAGGCATTGCGGGGGCCGTGTATCTCTGATTGGGATCTTCCCACCCGGGCTGAGGGGTCAGCGACTTGGGGAATTGGTATGCTGGATTAGGGAACATATTGCTGGCGGTGCTCGTGCGTGAGGAAACAGGCGAATCGGCTACGGGTGAAAAATAAGAGTCGCCGCCGCGGGCCCCAGGTGAAGAGGCGCCCGGAGCAGGCACCTGAGTCGAAAGACTGAGAGGCGCCGGTGGTTGCGGGAGAGGGAATCTAGGAGGCGGAGCCCTCACCATACCGGCAAGGCTCTCATTAGTTGCGGCGCGTTGCCGCAGGCTTGTGCTCGATGCGTTGCGAGGCAACATGCTGCCTCCCGTAGACTGAGTCGGCATGGGAAACTGGGCAGGGGCAGAGGCGGGTGGCCACAGCTCCTCATCATCGTCATCGTCTTGCTGGTTAAGATACGGGTTCTCGAGCTTGCCAGCGTTTTCGCGTGTCCAGGCAAAGTCAGGTGCCGCCGAATCGGGACTCGTAGCAGATTTGTTGGGCGTATTCTCCTTACGTTGCGCCTCAAGGGCCACTGCCCATTTCTTCATCTGCTCCTCGTTGGTGTACTTGATCATGAAGTTCTCCACGCCAGGATCACCTTTCCACCAGATTTGGACAATGTAGGATCCTGCGGGTTGGTTAGCAATCGAGGATTGAGGCCTAGAATTGAATCCTTTCCATACCAGGCTTTGCGAGGGAGACGATGTCAGTAACGTTCGTCATGAAGATCCTGCCCTTCAACTGAAGTCTCGCATTCTTGTTCCTGATCTTGGGCCCGGTAGACCTAGTCTTGTCCTTCTTGTCCCTGCTCTTGTTCGCCGAGATTTCCTTGCAGCAAAGTAGTATGCATTCGAAGAGATAAATCTCGTACTACGGAAATCAGTGTTTGTTCCTGGTTGGGGATAGCAAATTTGTAGAGCAATACTTACGTCCTTTTCTTGCTCGCTCTTCCCTGTGACGACAGTGTAAACACCATGCATCAGCAGCCTGCCAAACTGCTCCACGCGATGATTCTTCCAGTCGTCGACGCGGTTTCGCAAGTCGTCCAAAGCCTCGTCCAACAGATCTCGGTTGACTTCTTCGTTGGCCTTTGACAGAACTCTTTCTGCGGACTCGATTCCGCCTGCCAGATCGGCCTTGATATCCTCGTCCTCGCTCTTTTTCATCAAGTCCTTCAACAACAGAGGGTACTTGACGAGACGCTGCATGGGTTTGAGGAGGAAGCCATCCAAGGTGTTGAAGTCTGCGGCCACGGGATGCCCACTAGCTTTGATCTGGTCAAAGACTTGATTGGCGACTTGGGCTGCTTTGCGCTGGTTGGCGATGAAGGGACGGTAGATGTCGAATGCATCTTCGTAGGTTACAAATGGAGCACCCCAATGCTGTACAGTCTTGGGCATGGAGTTTGTCGTCTCGACACGGATCAGGAATCGGCGCTGGAAATCCAGGATAGCGTTGATGTTGAGGAAAATCTGATGAATGGTGTCGCCAGTGATGATTCCCTTAGTCTCCAAGCTACTTTTCAGGTCGTAGAGGTTCTCCAAATCTTGGACGTATTTTCGCTCTGTGTCTACCAGTTCCTTCACGATATGATCCCGGTAGCTCAGCTTGGAGCCTGGTTCCATAGGAAGGTCATCTTCGGGATAAGGCTGGAGTTGCAGCAGGAGACCCCGTTGCTCAGCGATGTCGAGAACGTAGTTGACGACTTGAGTGGTCTAGGACGAGGTCAGATTTGGTCATTCTCAATTTACATGGTTGATGGTGATCTTGATGCAAAGGTCACCATGGAGGAGAGACATCAGTCGTTTCGCATACCTTGACAAAACCAGTCGTGTCATTTCCTAGTACGTCGCTGATGACGAAGCATTCCGCCGAGGGTATACCCAAATCCTTTAGACACGCCTGAATGAATTTGAAGAGGGCAATTTTTGCCTTTTTGCTGTCGCTGGCACTGGCGTTTGCGCCTTCGATCTCGAGGGGCTTCTCTGGCTGGAGGGCGTTGTAAATGTCGAGTAGCGGATAACCGGTGCGAAACAGGGCCCACAGTGATTCGACAGGGTCGTTGGGGTCGAGCTCTTGGAGATAGGGGTCGAAGCCAGGTACCTGTGATAATCGCTGCTTCAAGGACATGCAAATCTGGTAAAGGGACCGCGAGGCATCGGCCTTTTGGTTGATGATGTTGGCCGTAGCCTGAACGGGACCTCCATTTTGCGGGGGCGTCACCGTGGATGCGCTGTTGAAGGAGGCGAGAGAGCCAGAGGATGTGTACGCTGTCGAGCCGGAAAGCTGGCTGGCGCGGGGCGCATTACTCATGGTATTGGGTAGGCCGCCAATTCCGTTGGATTGCTGGAATACAGGAGCCGTGTTTGTTCTAAGGAGAGGAGCATGAGCCATGACGTCCTAACCCATCCGGTAAATGGAGGGGAGAGGATGTAAGGACACGACGGTTGACTACAACGACGACGGCAACGAAGAGGATCGGGGATCGTGCGAGGACCGAGGGGGGAGGCGGTGGAGGATCGATGAAGCGGTTCGTGGTCCTATGTCGAAGACAGGGTCACGTCATTCGGCACCGGGGTTCTCGAGAGTCGGTCTGGTCGAGTGGACTTGGGTTCAGGATATCGGTGCTTGGGCGGAGCAGCGACAATGTAGCGGTGGGCGTCGGGGAAGGTTCTCGTGGGCGATGGGCGTCGTCGGGAGAAGGCTATGTTTGTTCTTGGAGGGCGAAAATGAGAACAAGGGGTTTGAGCGATGGGCGTTCGGACTCTAGTATTTCCCCCCCTTGTGGTGATCGAATAGGGCCCCCTCTATGTGTTTTGCCGGGCTTGGAACAGGCGGATAACGAGGAGGAATAGGGACGTCTTCGTGTACGGGGTTTGCGTGTGCGTGTGCGAGAGAGAGAGATAGAAGGCAGTATGTGTGTGTGAGACAGAAGTGCCGGCGCCGAGAGTCGGTGGAGGAGGGAGGTTGGGCTGGTCGGGCGGGTCTGTTTTTCGAGTCGACGAGTCGAAGTTGCGGAGCGGTGCGGAGCGATGCGGGCTATCGGGGCGAAACAAGTTGCCTTTTCGACCCCTGTCCGGTCCTTGATCCTCCTATTAGGTGTCACTAGTGGTGGGCGATAGCGTGTATCTCGAACAAGCCCTCGTGGGCCAAGAGGTATTGCGAAATGGACGTCGTTTGGAAGTGTCGGTTGAGGAGTGCTAGGTTGCCGACAGAGAATTGCAAGTCGAGGTTGGAGTTGTCGCTGGATTTGGGGACGCTGTTGCAGGACGCAGGCTGATGCAGTTGGCGTGCATGAGGGTGTGTCTTGATTCAACCTGGAGGGGGGCTGGGTTAGGTACTACTCGGTACGGGAGTAGTGAACGGCAGCATGGGGGAAAGTAAAGCAAAGGTTTAGGGGGTAAGGCGAGAGGCACAGGCACAGGCAAGCCGCAAAGGCAAAGACAGAGGGGGGAGGGGGGAGACTATCCGTACCTTTCGGATCTGAGGATACAGAGTGTGGAAGCGCCTGAGTCTCTGTGGTTGCTTCAACACATGCTTGGGTGCTTGTGAAAGGTCAGGTCAGGCCAGCCAGGTCGGGTTTCCAGTCCCCAGTTCCCAGCTCCAGTTGCTGTTGCGGTCCAATGTGGTGCAGTGTCTCGTCGCCCGTGCTCTGCTTATTGCCTGGGTCCCTAGAGTAAGGTATTGGCAGCAGGAGCAAGGGGGTGATGGGTACGGATGGTGGGATAGTGGTGGAGGGCGGATGTTGTGTGAGTGGGATGGGGTCGGTTGGGCTGAGAGGTCTGAGGATGACAGATTCGGATCCACGTCCTTTGAGCCTTTGAGCCTTCCGCAGTGAAGGAAAGGCAGAGAGACGCCCGGCGAAGAGAGAGAGAGAAAGAGGCACAAGTGGGAGCAGAGGTACAACTGCGCGGTACTGTACCAGTGGAGAGGCGGCCTCAGGTTGGCCGCATTGATCTGATGGAGGTTTTGGGCGTTTCAAATTAGCGGGTGATTGCGCTAGTCTGCATCGGGCTTGGTCTCCCGTCGCAGTGGACAGATTCACGTCTCCTATTGATTGAACCTGCCCTCGTGGTGCGCGCCCGGTACGTATTGCGATCCCATCAGCCTTCAGCCTTCAGGCGCAAGAGTACGTACATACGTATTGCAGGGCAAGCCTCGACGGGGAAGGAAGGAACAAACGATTAGAATGGGAATGGGGGCATCTTGAGTGCGTCACTGGCCAGGAAGACCTCTATCAGGAATCAGCATCTGTGCTCTCTACAACTCTCCAGCATCACAGAGGAATATCGAGATGTCTATTACGGACAGAGCGACCGTCCACACCGTAGATCCTTGGAGACAAGGAGTGGACAAGTCTCGAGGCATACTACGCACAAGAAGGAGGGCACTCGGACTGACAAAGAGGAGGGGGGTTGTCGAGCACGAGGCAGAGGAACACAAGACCTAGACACATCCGTAAATCTACTTGGCCGGCACTGCATTGTTCGAGAAGGTTGATGGAACAAAGATAGGGGAAACTTGTAATGGAGGGTACGGATAGACCGGGGGCAGAGTCCAGCCCATGCAGACTCGATGATACACAATTTTCTGAAAACTCACTATTCATTGATTACTGTCTTGAGCAGATCCTCCTTTCTGCCCGTCCCGTGTCCCGCATCCTGCGTCTTGTTTTCTGACGGCTGTCACTGTTATGCCCTGGATGACGAGCATAGAGGCAACGGGCCTTTTCTGGGACGGGGAAGCGTGAGAAGTACCCTATCCACCATCACATATGAACTAACACTAGGTAGTTTCTACGGTACAATACCTGTAATCCAACGCCGTCTTGCGCCGATTGCACACATCTTTAATGGAACAAATAACAGGCATCAAGCAGTATCTGGATCTACACAGCATTCGTATGCTCACCTATAAGCAGGTGTCGGGTTGATTGCCATGCCCCATTGCGTCTGCAAGGTACTCGTTGCACGACATGCCTGCCGGGCCCTTTGTTCCCCCGCTGTAGAATTCGATAGATCCATGGTTGCTCTGCACAATGAGCCGACTGCCCACTTGTTGGTCCAAACCCCTCAGGCCACTTGCGCCCAACATGATTTGTATTGCTCAGTCAAGACCAGTCAGAGACATGGAGATGGCAATATCATGCAGTGAGCTGTTCGGCAAGTTAGGTAATCAATTAAGATAGACTGCAGAGCACCTTGATATCTTTCAGAAAGAAGAAAAATCAGCTGGAAGCGTCGGGTACAATGAGGGAAGCTGGAAACAACAACGTAAGGTGCGGAGCACATTGGTACCTGAGAACATACCGATAAGCCATCTCGGCTTAGCTAACGCCCCGGCCTGTGCTCCGATAAGACACCTGGGGAATCTTGGGAAGGCACCAAGAAAGAAGGGTTCCTTCCTGCGCTCTCAAAGCCAAAATCTCCATGACCCCTCGTGCCCTCTGAGCAAAGACATCTTGACCAACTCTTTTACATCCTCCGCAGTCCGTACTTGATGCTGCATATTCCCTATCTTGGGGGTTGCATTCGACAAACTGACCTCGATGCGCATCGCCATCTCGGCCAAGACCCGAACAAGACCTGGCCGGCCTGCATCGATCTACAACTGCCGTTGCAGTCGCAATCAGTTCATCGCGGTTGGTCTCCTCCCAACATTGAAACTAACGATGCGCCAGGCGCCTTCGAGCACAGCCATCCGGTCGTGTCTGCACTCTTCGGGCCTTCCCCCCTCCGCCCGCCGTATACCCTGCTGCGCATATCGCAAGGCGTCTTCTCTTAGCAAACTTTGACCACATCTTGCGCTGCCGGCTGCTAGGAGGGATACAAGCACATGGCCCCCTCGCTCTCCAGAAACCACTGTGCTATGCTGCCCGTCAGCATTTTAAGCCGCCCGACCGACAGACTCACTCGCCCACATACACAGACGAGATCGGTGGATAGGTTCTCAGACAACCGCATGAGCGTCTCCCATCCGTCTGTTGTTTCGATGCTCCAATGCACGGAACTACCCTGCTCTCACGCCGCAGACAGGACATGCGCCGTGCAGCCTCGCACTGCCATCCTGGTCTCTTCTGACTCTGCCGTCGTGTCTCTTCAGGGTCTCTTGCGCCTACACGCTGCTATCAAGGACGACGCTCACCCTGCAACTGTCGCTGTCAGTCTGTCCGGGCACACGGCTACCGACCGCCCGTTGAAGGGCATAGGTACCGTCATGTCTAGCTCCATGGCCACAAAAACCTAATTCCCTGCGAACTAAGTCCTGGATGGATATCCAATCCAGAACCGCGGATCAAGTCCCGGTAAGCCACCCTCCATGGGCTGACCAAAACACGTCAAAGACGTTGAAACACCATCTTCATGCACCTGGTAGGCTGTCCCACAAAGCTTGGGAAACAATGGGAGCCTCACATGACGAATTATTTTTGGGATTTTCTGGACCTCTCTACCAACGCCTTACAAGGGATGGCCGACATGGGTCACGACGGCTAGCCTCCAGAAAGGCGAGCGGAATCCACTCCGAACGAAGGGCGTCCCGGGCAAAATCTTCTCACCATTCAAGATGCGCTGCAATGTGCTTCAGATTACCTCTCGTGCCTCTGCTGCTTTGTGGAATGAGCTGTCGATGCCAAACATGGCGCTCGTCCTTGTTTCTTCCCATGTACGTATCCTGCAAAAGAGAAATACCTATGCAAGCCCAGTATTGCAGCGGGCCACCTCAGCCCCAGGCTTAGAGGCTTCAACGGTGCGTCTCACTCTCGGCCTGGGCGGTCCGGGCTGGAGCGGTGGTGCGAGCTGCTCGGAGCGAGAGGCGTTTTCGGTGGCTTGGTGATGAGTACCGGCGCCGTCTCAAGGCGGCATGGTTGAGACTCGGCGGCCGCTGGATAGCTCAGGACCGATGCGATGCGCCTGAGCTGCACAATTTATGCCATTCGCAGTTTAGCAGGCGCCGTCAGAGAGCATGGAGACCAGCCGCAGCACCCGGTCTTTCTTTGCCCGTCGTTTGTTTTCCTCCAGAAAATTGTTTGAGGACGAGACATCACAAAGACAGCTGGGAATCTATGACAGCATAAGATTTTCACCAATGGTATTTTGCGGAGGATGCCAAGATGTCACCATTGGGCTGAGGCTCACAAAGGACGAACAAATTGGGGATAGTCTATCGGGACAAATCTCTCGTGCATGCACCCACGCAAACCACGGCATCTCTCGCGGCCCATCCCTTAACTGGTAGGACTAGACCTCACGGATACGAATAGGGACCGTAGGACTCGTGGTGGATCCACGCAAAAGCCGAAGTACCCCGGAAAATCACTTTAGGCCGGTTGTTCACGGAGTGGACTGACGAAGCTCGGGGGTTATTTCGCCTCATTCTGGTTGTCCGTTGTCATAAACAGGCATTCCATTCTGAGAGCACTCTTCCAGAGCCAGTGCTTTTACGGACACAGCTTGCCTTGACTCATCGCAGTTTGGGAAACAATCTGATTAATGAGCGTCGCCTCGTGATCTTGTGCGCGACTCGATACGCCCGGCAATGACACGCCTGCACTCACACGAACAATCTCTAATAGAGAAATAACGTCATACCCCCTTCGGAGGCGAGCATTCAGAGAGGGGAGTCCCGGGCTGACGTGCAGAAGAGGCGAACACCCAAGAAACTTACCCGGAGGTTTTCTGGAGAATTGCAAGGTCAGCTCCGAACAGCGCGCGCAATAGAAAGCTTTGTGCGACATGACCGCGGGCGGATGGGAAAGTCATTGAAGCCAAGTCGGCTTCCTCATTGGAGTTTTTTGCCATGTGCGACGTCGTTTCCGCCGCCTCTATTCGTGCTCGATCCGCATCTGTCAGGAGAGTTCCTTGGAGATCACGATGAGGGATCCCTCGTGTTTGTCCTAGTGAGCCTCCTGAACTTCTTGCCGCGCTTTCAGTACCTGAGAGGTAGGCGCAGTCATGCGGGTGCCCGGGACGGGCGTTGTCTTTTTTCGAGGCTCACCGGGGAGGGCGGAAGCACCTGGTGTTGGCTCATGGCTGAAGCCGGCTGAATCGGCAGAGCGATCATATCCACTTACTTTCGTGGTAGGCCCGAGAATTGACCATTTCAGATCGCGAATGAGAGAAGAGAAGGGGGAAACTATTGATCAGGGCGGAACGTTCGCCGCCGCCGATCTGCGTCGTACACGTGTCAGTGACAGGTACGTCTGACTTATCATTCGGCTTTCTATTTTTCGGCCCTCTCGACAGCAGCTTGTAGGTACAAGGGAAACCATGGAGCTAAGTGGCGAGAAATTGTCGATATGATTTGCCT